>JAQGBT010000349.1:0-57132 GCA_034698585.1 Disparrhopalites patrizii
AAGACCTATTTCCTTTTTGCTCTGGTCACAAATTGATCTTCTGGGTACTTTTAACCCTTTTATCATAAATATATCAATATAATACTTTCTTCGCTGCAATTATTTTCTTTTTATTCTCCGCCATGTAAAAGTGGTTGGCATGTGCTACATTGAAATAGCATTATGTATAGGCTGCATACTAATTTTTTGGACCCCGTAGGGAAAGCTATAATTTTTGCTGAAAGAACATTTCCACAGTAAGAACAGCTGTTTTAGCCAATGGCAAGCCTCAGTTAGACAACGACTACATCATATTACATTCTAAAGAAGCAAAATGGGCTGAGTCCAACGTTTACGAAATCCAACTGGTTTTTGACCCTTGTTTACCCACCCTTCACATGGATGTAAGTGGAGCAGTAAACTTTTCCGTTTGGAGGATAACACAGCCATGACGAAGTCATTAGAAATTCCTAGATGTAATAATAAAAGGATTTCCTAACCAGAGACAGGAATGAGGAAATTGGGAATTGTTAGTCGTAGTTACAATGTTGCTCAAATTAAGTCCTATGACCAGCCCCACACATATATACTTCTTCCTTTTTAATCGAGACTGGGCACGTGTCTGGAAATGAATTCCATGTCAAAACATAAAGTGTATCATGATATTCATACGCATTTAGCTGTCTATCAGACTGTCGTCAATCGCATCATGTCAACATTTGAACACGACAAACATACAATCAAAAGGTTCTTTCGGTCTTTTTTTTATTACATGAAATCTCGTGGATAATACTTTCATTCATAGAATGCCCTATCACAACACCGCATGTTCTGTCACTTGTACATTTGTTTTTACATTGTGTTAACACAGAAGATACAAATGTGGAAGCGTCACACCTAAAATACGTTATCAGGTCACTGGGAATGGCTAATATGATTAGAGTAAGGAATTATTGTGAATTATAATTAGCCACCCAGTTGAAAAGAGAATGACTGACCGTCATTATAAGTCCCTACCTGGCGCATTTCAATGAAGCCCATGTTTCTGCAATGATGAACTTCAAATAAGCTTCAATGATTATTTTTTATCGAATATCAATACCCACGGTTACACCATACACTGCAATCCAATATCACGGAGTTCTACCCACATATTTAATAGATAATTGAGAATCACATCCTGTATTCGCTTATTCTTATTCAGTGGAGAGTCGACAATGACAAAAGTGGCAATTTATTGTATTTTTATTTCATATACTATAGTACTTGACATCTTGATATGATTGTTTGTTTTGTGTCAATTGCAGTTTTAATAGCCTTCAAGCTTCTCAAATTTGATTTAAAACGTTGATTCTATTCGTACTATTATTACACAAAATTCATTAACAATGTCAGGTGTCTTAAGTTCTAAGCTACGTGCCAAAGAGCTCGTCCGCCCGTAGATAAAATTTGAGATGAACGGTTCCCGACTTGTACATAATTGTTTACAAAATAATACTGAAATATTTGCCTTTAGGTCATTTTGCAACATTTACTTACCCATAAAAAATGTCATATAGCTAATAGTAGTTAGTAGTGAATCGTGATACATATACGTATGTGGAAATACACACTTAAAATGACCACAAACGAGGACAGAGACGCCAATGACATTGAAGTGTGCAGGGAACAAAAGCCAGGGAAAACAAAGGATTTTCTTGCCCCTCTGCGGTCAAAGTAATAATGATATAAATAATCTAACGATCCTAATATATATAATTACATATGTGTTATTATAATGAAAAACTGATGACGGTGCAGGGGTACGTGACTACGTTGAGAGGCAATGATCTAACGTTGAGTATTCCCTGATTTGACGGAGTTTTTCTCAATTTAACGTGGCAAGTGATTACTCGTGACATGCCAAATAATAGAAATACCTAAATACCAAATATGTCATATCGATTTGACTACGCAGATAATATATTTCTCCTTTCAATTTATAAGAGAATTTCTACACTACAGTAAACAATGCATGTACAGCCCGAATCTCTATGAAAAATACTCTTTACATGACTTTATTGACATTATGGAGGACCATTGTTCAACCATGTAAACTTCAAGGGTATTTGAGTGCATGAGTACAAAACGAACTGGGACAATTTGATTTTTGCGTCAGTATATAAACATAATTATACGTAAAGCACCACATTTTGTCAAATGCATACTTGTATATCATGTTCATCCAATAAACAAATGCAACCATCAGTGTACACAAGCATTTCGCACATATCAACCTGGTTTCCCAGGGTGGCTTCCCCATCCTCAAGGACTAAAAGTGGAAGTAGGATAAGCAAGTGGTATTTGTAAAGAGAATCTGTCAAGGGTTTACAATTCTTTCCTTTGGTCTTACCAGCCATTCTTTAAAGTGTCTGCCAGGGCTTAAACCACAGGGGGGGGGTCCCGGGGGGGCTGAGCCCCACCACTTTTCTTAAGAGACCCCCTGCTTTTTTGGGTAAAACCCAGTTAATAAAACAATTGGCCCCTTTAATTACATTATATTTTATTTAAATATTACCAAAATTATTGCGAAAAATTACCAGGGCCCCCCTACTTTTTTATTTATTGTTTAAGCCCTGGTCTGCCATATATGAGTTTCATATAAAAATAAGTTCCTTCATGTTGTGTGTAAGAGAAAGCTATAAAGAATGGATTTGGTTTTTGGATTGGAGCACGACGTGTACAGAACGATTAAAGAATCTCCCCTAGTTTTAAAGGACAGCCATATCCGAATGACTTTTTTTTTTACCAGACTCTGAAAGCTGTCAATTATCTTTATTGGGGTGATGTCATCCAAAGAAATTTGAAGATGTAAATTAAAGGGATTCTTCAGACGAAAAGGTTTTAGGGATTATTCATTATTTTTAAGGGATTATTCGGACAAAAACCCACAAAGGTCTTGTGGGTTTCGTCCACAAAACCAAAGAGAGTATTAACGATCCAGTTCTGTATGACAATTTGTAAAGGCCTATATCTATATAGTATGTATACATATTATAATACTACATAAGCACAAGCAGTTGCAACGTCGGAAGTATTTGCACACAATATTTTGTGTACACATAATGCATCTGTCAATGCCTTGGGGCTTTTCAGACAGAAAAAAGAGCAAATGAGAAAGCTGAGATAACTGGTAACCTGGTAAGGTCATTAGAAATTAGAATTAAATATCCTGACGATTTCCCGCGGTTGAATGAACATCGATTAATTAGAGAGAATAGAAGTTCTCATATAGAAGCGTTAAGATGTATGAAGGCTCAATGCGGAGGATTTTCCCAAGGTAAATGATATATTTAGACATGTAGGGGGATTTTCCTACATCATATCTTTCATGTCATTGATATGCGTTCAACCGAATAACTATACGGAATAACTTCAGCATTTGAACTCTACAGTACTCATTGATTCGTTTTTAATCTTGTAAATAATGTTGTGATATGATCGTTTTCGGGGGGGAAAAACCTTCCTGGAATCCCGTCATGTATTTCTAGAATGAATGTATAGATAAGAAGGAATTCACAGAAAATGCAGTTGTCTGCTGCACAATGTTGTAAACTAATACATACACAACAAATGGCATAGTTAATTTGTAACAAAAAGAAACTACTCTTGCAGCTGACTGTAACAGCCTTGTGCAGAGATAATTAGTCCGGATTCTTCATCCTTCATGATTACTTAATAACTACATGGTGGATGAGAACTAATGAACTCATACAAATTACAAAATGAATGAAAAACAGGCTATACTTACTAAAAAGAGAGTACTTTCTCCAGTACACATAAGAAGAAATACCCGCGGTTAAAGATGACAAGTGTATACAGAAGAGAGTAGCAGAGGTAGACAATGGCGAGAACGGATGAGCGGGGTAGAATGAGAAAGAACGAAGAGAGAGACAAACAGTCACGGCAATTTCAGGACGACGACGTTAAATTTCACGACCGTAGCTACCGTGAAATTTCAAGGCGAAATGTACGGTAAAATTTCAACACGATAGATTCCGTGAAATTCCAAGATGATAGCTACCTTAAAATTTCAAAACGATAGATGCCGTGTAATTTCACGACTATAGCTACCGCGAAGTTTCGAGACAATAGCTGCCGTGAAATTTCAAGACGATAGCTACCGTAAAATTCCAAGACGATAGATGCCGTGAAATTTCACGACGGTAGCTACTGTGAAGACGATAATGCAGTGAAATTTCAAGACGATAGATGACGCGAAAATTCACGACGGTTAGCTACCATGAAATTTAAAGGCGATAACAGCTCTGAAACGTGACGACGATAGTGGCCGTGAAATTTCACCGCAGCTCCAATGCTCCAAATCAAAGGTTTTTGAACTTGGCGCGGAGACAATCATAACTTGGCAAATTCCTGCTCGATTTTAATCATACCCGCGTAGTGAGGGAGGACGGGGTGTGTGATCTCCCCGGGGGGATCCTTATGTAACGAAAATGATCCGAAAAGTACTCCCCCTGGAAGGATGCTTCTGAAGAGTCTTCGGAGAGATCATTTTTGTGTAGGCGCGTCAAGGAAAAGGGATCCCTTCTGGGCAAGTCCACCCAAGAGGTATCTCAAAGGATCCCTCCCGTTAGAATGCTCTTGCTGGGGATCCATTTTCGTTACATTTGGATCCCCCCACGTTCTTTTCAGTTTTGACGGGTAACTTGGCCAATTCCTGTTTGATTTGAATGATAACTTTCATCTTACCCGAGTAAACTGACTGTACCAGAGTAAGGATCCTCCCGGGAGGAATCCAAATGTAACGAAAATGGACCGAAAAGTCCTCCCCCCGGAAGGATGCTTCTGAAGAGTCTTTTCGGAGAGATCATTTTTGTGTAGGCGCGTCAAGGAAAGGAATCCCTTCGGGGCAAGTCCTCCCAAGAGGTATCTCAAAGGATCCCTCCCGTTAGAATGCTCTTGTCAGGAATCCATTTTCGTTACATTTGGATGCCCCGACGTTCGAAAGTCTACTAAAAAAACAAGTTCGTCATCCTTCCGTACAGTTGTTGTAACATAAAATTTTTGACCCGAAAGATGAAATCAAATGATGCATCTTGTCCAAAATTGAGATTCTTATACTTGTTTGACTTGGCTAATTTAGGTCGGGCCAGGATGAAATATGTTCCCAGAGCCGGAAAAAAATTCGGCATGGAGTAGATGTTTGCATTATTCTTTAGCATTGGCGCTTCTTTGTGAAAAGGGGGATATTTAACGTTTCTATAGGCACATACGGACGGATCAAGAGAAAGCTTTTGATGAAGAAAGAACGTCAGACGAAAAGAAAAGGATACAATGTGGTGCGATGAGTTGGAATGAGGATTTGCATTTAAGTATACAGAGAGAAAGGGAGAGATTGTTACAGTGTACAATAGTAAAAGTATATACCCAGAAGAAAATTGACAGTGGGTCTCTGAATGACTATAAAGTAGATTGTTAATCCGGGCCAAAATATGGGATCCATTTTTCTATATGCATGTATTTTTTTCGTACCCAATTTTTGTTAAGCTCTTATTATGCATGGACTATCCCAAATGAAACCAACTTTGCATTGCCCTTTAGAAGTCATGTGACAAAAAAAAAAAGAAAGTAAAAGAAAGTCCTTTCATTCCCTCATAAGATTGCATGGGAAAGCACCAGTAAAGGATTTTGGCCGCATGAGGATTCAATAGGACCTTTTTCCAACATACACAAACAAGGAAGACTTTTCACCAAGGAATTGTTATATATATACCAATATACCTCCCATATAAATCCTGAATCCTGAATAGAAAGCCCGGTCATTTGCATTCAAATCATCGCTTTCATATTATTTCTTATTACTCTCGGAAAAACACAATATTCAGCAAACAAATTTTATTATTTCTACCACTTTTTCCGGTCGATTATTCAGTTGTTTTGTGTACCATCGCAACGGTTTATTTTCATTCTTTTGGATACTTTTTTTTTTGTAGTTTCGGTGCGCCGTCAGCTCTTCAAATCCGGAAAATGACGTCAAAAGCCAGTGATCTCACACTTTTTATTTGGAAATATGTAGTAATTTATTTTTTAGTCATAAATTTAAATCCTTAATTGTGGTAAGGGAATTAGCCAAGTGCTATTGAATTCTCTTCCGGCCTGCTGACAACCACGTGGACAAGGATTTTGACAATGGTCAGACAATGGAATTGTTGAAATACAAAGGTATAAACTTACATTTATATTCTGGTAATGACAAAATGGCATTGAGTCCACTTGTCACTTTTTGTACCGGTAATAGTTTTGTTATGACGGGACACATTTTTTTTTTGTTGTCAAAATTTATTATAATATTAAAAGACTGAATTGAGTTTTGCACCATAGAGGGATAACGGTGATTGAGTTGAATGGTGACGATTTAACAAAATCGAACTATTACATTATAGCATTTTATGTCATTTCACGGAAATTGTGGAGAAATACATGTATGTACAGTTTTTATTATTACGCCTCTTCGTATTTAAGAGGAAAACATTTCTTTCCTTATTGTTGTTTACAATTTGTCACTTGCATTTGTTTGTACAGTATGCAGAACCAACTTACCGACAGTGTTGGTACAAATCAAGACGGGATGGATCACTTGGTTGAAACGGGTGTGAAGCCAAGAATTTGTAGAGATTTGGGTATAAACTCCGTGTTCAAAGAAATTACCGGCCGAATCTAAATTAACTGACTTGCGGTCACAACAGTAGTATGGGCTTTCTTCTTCAACTACGTTTGCTACTATGGAAAAACTTTACTTTGAAACGGCGCCAGCCGGTAAGTTTAGTCTATGCATGTTTGTAACGAATTTATTTTGGTGGCTTCTCCTGTAAACATCAGTTATTGTAATTATCAATTTCAATTTCCCTGCAGGTGGTGTTGACTTTGGAACTGATTATTCCCTTGGCCTTATTCATCATCCTGGTGGGAATTCGGAGCAAGCAACCGGCCAAGGCCTACCCTTCCCGTAAGTCGAAAGGATGTTTTACTTCTTAAAATATTATTTTGAATGGACCTAATTTCTGGTTTTCAATAATTGTTTTACGGTGTCTACAGAAAATTTTCCAGTATGGCCATTACCTAGTGCGGGTCTTATCTCCGTGATGCAGGCTTTTTGCGATAAAGGACCGACTGACCCACATGGATTCTTCATGAACGGAAACGCCACGTGAGTGATTCTGATTATAATAAATATACATTTGACTGATGTTTACACTAATAATAATGATAGTCTGTACAGAAAGTCGAAAAGTCTACGTTGGTCATGATTGGTGGTGATTTAAAATATGTTTGGGTTTCAGGGTTACGGAATTTTTAACTCAGCTGAATTCGGTTGCTGAAAACAATAACTTCTTTCAGCCCAAGTTTACATTGGATGAGCTAAATGAAATTCCCAGAATATATCGAAGTATTGTGGAAGATCCTATTAATTTGAAGCAAGCTTTCTATTCGGATAAATTGGGTATGTAAAGTTTGGTGCTATTTTTATACTTTATAAATAATTTTATATTGGATTGCTAAAACACGAAATACGACTATTGTTTACTGATTCTCTAATGTCTTTAATCATTATAGAGCTTGGACCTAGAAGTTTGTTTAACGACATAGTCAAAATTGAAAACTTCTTTGTGCAAAACATGTCCTTTGACCCCCAAAGCACGCACCATGTTTTGTACAGTACGTCGATAAACAAAGTTGAATTATATTCCTTGCTCTTCAAGCATCCATCAAGTTTCGGAACACTCCAGAAAGACAAAGATGTACGGACAGCTGCAAAAGTTGTGGCTAGGTCTGAAGATCTTCTTACAACTTATGGCAAAACTTCTAAGGGAGGAAATAACTCTCATATGTTACAAAGCATGGGGCAACTTCTTGGTCACGCCGCTCATGTGGCTCCTACCTTGAATTTTATGGATCCGCAAACCACGGGATTGTTTGACATGTTTTTAGCAAAAAACCAGGGTCATCGAATGTTTGAATTACTAGGTGGCAATAAAAACTACACCTATGGCGATGCGATTGACATGTTACAAGTAATATTTTTAAATATTAAATTATCATTTTAAAACTTGGTTGAAACTGGTTTCCGGATAATGTGAAATTGCTTTGTCGATTGTCACAGGATATTTTGCTTCATTCATTTGTCCTGGATGCAGTCATGTGTATGTGGGACCCTGCTACAGACACCAAACTTGTTTCGTGCAATTTGAAAAATCAGAGTTCAACCCAAGACATGACCATTTGCCAGGAAAGTATTGTAACTTTTCGAAATAGATTTTGTGATTTGAGTGCTTTACAACGAGCGGAAATTCACGATTTTCTAATGAATGAATTCAACACAACGATTGTTAAACGAAAGGTACGCTTGTCTATTAGATTTGAGCTATTGAATTTTGTTGGATTGTCTCGTCATAGGGCATATTTAAACATTTAACAGGATGGATTTGACTGGGATCATAAAACACTTCACGCACGGATAGAACGACTTGCCAAGGACCTCAACACTTTTATCATGTTTAAAAAGACTATACGAACCATGGCAAACTTGTCACACTCTTTACCACATGACTACTGCAACGCAGAAAATAGAAGTCAAAATCTGTCACAAATCTTGGAGACAAATGACACATCGGAAAATTTAGATTTGGCTGGAGCTGAAAGCATCATGCAGAATCGTGTTCCGGCTGGTCAGTTGAACAGTACTTCGAAGGAGAAACATGGCAAACAGAAAAAAAAGCCGGTATGTGTTTTATTATGCTCGCATTGCACTGGGCGTTATGTAATCGACGCTGTTCTTTTGGGTGTTCTACAGAATTTGCCGTACGCATTACTGAAGATTTGGAAAGCTATGCAAAAGACAGTGTGTGGACAAGTATTTGAATTTATAGGTGAATTGTAATTTCATAGTTATGTACAAATAAATTCTAGTAGTACTATATGACATTTTATTTTATCGCAGAGGAGGAAGTGCATTCATTGACAGACATGGGGCTATCGAAAAGTCAGATGGAAAAACTAGAACTCCTTATCCATGTGTTGTACAACAATCCTAAAGTATTGTACACACCCACAGGAACTCACGCGGATTTGATCATTCAAAAAGTAAGGAAACCAGTTCGAAATAGATAAATATCATATAGTTGGTCTAGGATCCCTTAACTTGGTAGTGACAATCTGGATATTTTCATTTCAAATTTTCAGGCCAACGAGACTTTCCTTCTGTTTGACAAAATCAATCAATACGCCAAAAGAATACTGCAAGTTGGGAATGAAATCAAAGAATTTCTAAATGATAAAAAGACGGAAGGCAATCTTATCATCTTGAAGGACATGCAGGATGGCATCATTCTCTCACCCTTATACTCTCTTCTTTTTGCAAGACCTGCCATTCAGGAATTTTTATCGGATCGGGACATAACTACAAAGGTGTGTCATCGAATTTTTTGTTGGCAAACTAATGCAGTTAAAATTTGTGGTTGAAATTGCAAAAGAATTATAACAATGTAATTGTGTGGAATACAGGAAAACGTTCTTAAAGAAATGGATACCATTATGAGGGCTGCTTGTAGCTGGGAAGAACTTATGAAGGGATTGTCCTTTAATATATTTCAAGGCTTTCGGACAGAAGAAGAAATGTTGAGTTATTTCAAAAACAGAGCCTATTTTGATAACATCACTGTTCTAGCAGGTTAATTCAAATACTGATTCCGTACACGAACATACATATAAAACAAGTAAATACTGGCTTAGGTATTAGGTTATGTAGGCAGTAGCTCTGTTGTATGTTTACAATTGTATATTGGGAACCCACTGTCGTGTTCAACTATTTTTTGTGCGTATATGACGGCGCCCCTGGCCGACTTTTGTTTACATTTGTATTACATATGTAATATGTAGACATGCTATATGTACCTACGAGTATCCAGTTTGCGTGTTTACATTTGTAGTGGTCGTGAGAACACTCAAAAACACCTATGTATTTGTGTGTAGGAGTCGTATTTCACATGAATAACGACGGGTCACTGCCCAACCATATGATATACAAGATCAGACAAAATGCTTCCTTGACAATGGATACGAAACGAATTCGGAACAGATTCTGGTTTCCAGGTCCACGAGTTTGGGGCTACAATTACTACTACTTCGGCTTTGTATGGGTTCAGGTACATCTGTTCGTCTCATGCCACACTGATGCGCTTGTAGCTACGGACACTAATACCATTAGTTTTAATGTTCTTTTAATGTACAGGATATTCTTGAGAGAGCCATGATTAGTCTGTACGCAGAGAGGGAAGTAACTGGACCCGGTACATACTTGCAGCAATTCCCGTACCCGTGTTATATTCGTGATCAGTTTCTGTTCATGATTCAACATGTGATGCCCTTGTGTTTAACAATTTCCTGGGTGTATTCCGTGGCCATCCTTGTTCAACACATTGTATATGAGAAAGAGCAACGTCTTAAGGAAGTAATACATTTTGGAATGAAATGTAAATAAATGGTATTAGATTACCCTGAAAATCTGGCGGAGACAAGCTACATGTGTGTACAATTGCAATATTCCAGGTTATGAAGATGATGGGATTAAAAAATGGAGTTTTATGGATTGCATGGTTTTTGAATTCATTTTTGCAAATGACAATTACCATCACAGTCCTTACTTTGGTGCTGAAGTATGGCAAAGTTCTCACCTATAGTAACCCCTGGATTGTTTTCCTCACAATGGAAATATTCAGCGTTTCAATTATAATGTTTTCGTAAGCAAGCGCGTACATACTTGAGCGTTTGTTCAGTGTCACTAGTACAACAGGATTAAAAGCAATGTATTTTTTTCATATAGATTTCTTGTTAGTGCCTTATACTCCAAGGCAAAATTAGCTGCGGCTTGTGCGGGTATAATTTATTTCATGTCGTACGTCCCGTATATGTATATTGCTGTGAAAGAAGAGTCTGCAAACGAAATTGTACCTGCTTGGCTAAAAGCAGTTGCTGTAAGTGAATTAATGCAAGTATTTTGTAAGGATTTGTTTAAAATTCATGCATACATATAATTTTGTATACGGTCATTTCAGAGTTTACTGGCGCCAACGGCTTTCGGACTGGGTTCAAAATATTTTGCTTTTTATGAAGAGATCGGCGTCGGAGTTCAGTGGAGTAATATAAGACTTTCTCCTGCTGAATCGGATACTTACAACTTGGCTGCTGTCCTAGTCATGCTTTCCATTGATGCATTGTGGTACGCTATCGCCTTTTGGTACATTGAGAATATCCATCCAGGTAAAGCAAAGAGCGTCCATTGATTACCGGTATTTGATCTGTTCCCATGTGCTTTCAGTACAAATTTGCAATATTATTGATGGTTCATAGCTGCATACAGTACATAATACGAAATTTTTCGTAAGCATGCATATTAAGCCATTTAATTACAATGTTACCAGGATCTTTTGGACTTCCACGACCGTGGTACTTTCCCTTGCAGAAATCGTACTGGTTGGGGCACGAAAATGGAGACGATACCCCGGGAAGTCCCGACAATGCGAAAGCTCCCAAGAATCGCTTGCTTGCCTACTTTGTTTCTATTTTTTCCACGCAGTCATCCACAAATGTTGCAGCTATTGATCAGGAACCACCGTCGAATGAAAACATGCAAGGTTATAACCAACTATTTGAGCCGGAGCAAGAGAATTTTCAGCTGGGTGTTTCTATCGGAGGTCTCTCGAAGCGTTACAAAGGTTCACGGAAGTACGCCTTAAAGGATTTGAACTTAAATCTGTATGAGGGTCAAATAACTGCCCTGCTAGGTCACAATGGCGCCGGCAAGACAACAACTATGCAAGTTGTTTTGGATTTTGTTTGTATGGCTTCACGTAAAATTGTTGAAATATAACATTTCAGTGTCATGGTATTTATGAGTGTTCTTGTACCCATAGTTCCATCCTAACGGGAATGTTCCCACCTACGTCAGGTTATGCTTCAATTTATGGACATGACATCAGAACTCACATGGATATGATCCGAAAGTCACTGGGAATGTGCCCGCAACATAATGTTCTGTTTGATGATCTGACTCTCGAAGAACACATGTGGTTTTATTCACGCCTGAAGGGTGAAGGCACTACAGACTTTGATGCGGAAACAAATAAACTGATAGCTGATTTGAAAATACCTAGCAAGAGATATAACAAAGTTTCCACTTTATCTGGTGGAATGAAGAGAAAGCTCTCCGTTGCTATTGCGTTCGTGGGTGGGAGCAAGATTGTGATTTTAGATGAGCCTACTGCTGGAGTGGACCCGTATGCAAGAAGAGCTATTTGGGATTTGGTTATAAAATACAAGAAAGGTTTGGACAAAAATAAAGTAATAAAATTAAATAACTCGGGAAACAAATGGTATTGATTTTTTTATGTGCATTCTTAGGCCGAACTATATTGCTTTCCACACACCATATGGATGAGGCAGATATCATCGCAGACAAGATTGCTATAATGGATTCTGGTAGGATTAAGTGTTGCGGATCCCCATTGTACCTAAAGAATCATTTAGGAGAAGGATATCATTTGTTCATTGTAAAAGCTCTAAATGAGGAGGAGACGTAAGTAATATGTCTAATGTATTGCGATTTTTCCGCGTGTTGTCGAAAGCTATTCAAAGTGCTGACAGTATATACTTTGTTACCATAGGTCCTTGTCATCCAGATGCTCAGAGCGAGAAGTAACACAGGCTATTAAAAAGATCGTCCCAACGGCCAAACTCGTAAACGAATCAAAGCACGAACTGCATTTTGTCCTGCCACTCCATGAGCTAAGAAGTGGAAATTTCGTGCCGTTATTCCAGTTTCTAAATACAAACAAAGAGCTTCTGTTTATAAGTAGTTTTGGGGTGAAAAATACGACACTAGAAGAAATTTTTATGAAAGTTATCTCCGAACGTCGAAACTCAGACACATCAGATTCCATCTTACCAGTTGCTCCCATTTCTGGTTCCCGTCAAGAATCTTTGAGCACTATAGGGGCTCTGCATTCGAGACAATTATCCCGTGATTTTATTTGCTACTCGGGGAAGTCGCAATTTCGACAAAATTCAACCGATGCATTTTCCCCCAAATTAAAATTAACGCATTCTCGTCAAAATTCAGCGGATGCTCAGATTGTAAAGAGAAAGTTGACTCATATGAGACAAAATTCTGCTGATGCATACATAGCTGTGCGTAATACAGGTGAAACTTCGAGAAAATTTAAGAAATGTCACTCACGACAGTCATCTGACACTAAGGACGTTTCCATGCCTTTGTTATCCCGTCGGCAGTACAGTGAAGATTCAAATTTTCTGGTCCATCCTATTAAAGGCACCACACTAAGCCCAGAATTTGAACGAGAACTCAAAAAGCGTCTGGAAACCGTAAATGCGAACGTCCAACCAGAAGACGGTGTTACGGCGGGTGTCGTTGACATGACAAATGCAAATAAAATTTCTTCGACGGACGTAAAGAAGGATGTACTGAAAGCTTCAAAGGAAAATATGTCTACTCTGGAAACATTGCTGCAAGACAAGGATGTTAATATGCCATTACTAGATGATACTAACAAGCAAAGTGGTGATCAGAGTATTCGCGCGAAGGAAGAACCACGAAAGCATTTTTTAAAAGACATTTTTGGGAGAACAAAGAAGAAAGAAAATGTGGCTACAAAACCAGCCTCAGCTTTATACTTTAATAATGTATCTGATACTGGGGAACTTAAAGAAGTTGAATATTGTACGGGGAATTACCTTCTTTGTCAGCAATTTTGGGGGCTTTTAGGCAAACGCTACCTATTTATCCGAAATAATATTGAGGGAATATTTTCTCAAGTATGTTTACTTCAAGTTACATTTCCTGCGAATAATATAGCATTTTTGGAATAAGTCATTTTTATTTTTAATTCCAGATACTTCTGCCAGCATTTTTTGTTTCTGTCGCTATGTCGGTTGCATTAACTGCACCAGCCATTGAAGAACTTCAGGAAATGATACTTTCACCTTCGCAGTTCTACAATCTTACTCCAATAAGAGGAAATTTCATTCCCTTTTGCAATAATAGACTTGATTTGCTCGAGAAAAAGTAAGTTTCCCAATCTGCTGACATTAAAGTATATGTATATCCATATTTATGCGCATTGTATAAATAAACTATACTCTATACTTTAATATATGTATGTATATGCCATGTGTATATCGTATATTTATTTCAGTGTTTACCGGAACGCAGATTCTAGCAAAATTGCATCAACTCTGTTTCTTCCTTCCGGTATTGGGGCTTTATGTGTTCTCAAGTAAGTTTGCTTTAATACAAATTAAAAATAAAATATATGTGAGAAATGTAAATTATATTTTGCCTGGACAGAGACCCTTGGTTACTGCAGAAAAAGTTTAATCAAAGCGGCCCTCGCCCCAAAGGTGGCTACGATCTGAAGAAGTCAGACTTTGGATCCCTGTGCCATGGTGTCTACGCAGGGTATAAATACGATTCCCCTGATTTAGCGGCTTCAATTGAAGCTAGCATGAACCCAGCTTCCACCTTCGCTTCGCGTGAGAGGTATTACCTCATTATCTCTAATGATTTAAATTTTGTAAATTACGTAATTGTTTGTTTAAATATTTTTTAACTCTAGAAAATATCCGATTTGTACCTGCAATGACGACAACACCGGTTTTATTTGTCCATCGTACGGTTATACGGACCCTGATGTGTTTCCACTCGTCAGTAGTGACAGCGTAGTTGATATAAGTGGACAAAATGAATCTCAGTATTATTTACAAACTACTGATAGATACAGGTAGAACATACTTGGAGTAAATTCCTGTGACCTACGAAAATGTTTTATTTCTGCAAATGCATATATGTGTACATACGTATATAATTGAACGATTTCCTTGGATGCAGGCAGTTACGATATGGAGGATTGAGCTTTGGCCTAATAAACACGTTGGTACCACCAACTTTCGGAGAGAGCTCACCCACAGCATTCCGGAAAGTAGCAGTGCGCCACGCTGCAAAAATTTGGTTTAATAACCAAGGCTATCATTCTATACCAATTTTCGTAAATGCTATGAACAATGCTATTTTGCGTGCGAACATCCCCAAGGAAAAAGGCTCTCCAGCTGCGTATGGTTAGAAATTACTTTTTTAACGAGTTGCTATCAACTGCGGAATCATAATTTTTGCCTGCTATTTCTGTGCTTAATTAAAACTTATTTCGGACAGGAATCACTGTTATTAACCACCCCTTTCCGAATTCTCAGACGATTTTTTCGCAGGATGAAATATTACAAGGAAACGATGTTCTCATCTCTATATTTATTATTGTGGCCATGAGCTTCGTTCCAGCAAGCTTCGTTTTGTTTCTTGTGTACGAGAAATCCAGCCGGGCGAAGCATCTGCAGATGATTAGTGGAGTTCACAGCATAGTTTATTGGGTGGCCAATTATATTTGGGACATAGTAAGTTGCTAATACTGCTGAAACATATATTCATTCCAAATGCATTCTAGATTTAATTAAGGTGAATCATTCATGTTCTAGTTAAATTATACCGTCCCTGCTGCCTTTTGTGTAATGATTTTGTTGATCTTCGACGTTCCTGCATACACTTCGAAGCAAAATCTTCCGGCTGTCGTTTCGTTGTTCCTCATGTACGGGTAAGTGAATCCTTCACATGACAGTAAATGGTCAGGTTCGATGAAATAATAAAGTACTTTGGTGTTTTAAATTAAAGGTGGTCTGTAACTCCCGTAATGTACCCGGCGTCTTTTATTTTCAAAGATCCGAGTGCTGCTTACATAAGTCTTATTGTAGCTAACCTCTTTGTTGGTATAACTTGTATTGTGACATCTTTCTTACTGGAAGTTTTCTCTTACGACGCTGTAAGTTACTAACCATAGCTAATAATAAAATGTATATAATTTTTTTTACTGACTGAACTTGTAAGAACAGAAGGAAATGGTATTTTTCTACATTTTTGACATCTTGTAAACCTTTCTTAGATGCTTGGGGAAGTTCACAATGTGTTGAAAAATATTTTCTTACTCTTTCCCAACTATTGCTTGGGTCGTGGTTTAATGGATATCGCATTCAACTATTATTACAACCAGTTTCTTATGTATACAGGTGATATATTGATATATCTATCATTATAGATGAAACTGCTGAATGCATTTGTCGTGTTTTATATAATTTGTAATTATAAATTGAATGATTTAAATTTCTGCAGGTCAATATAACAAGGTGAAATCTCCATTTGCTTGGGACATTATTAGTAGGAATCTTATTGCAATGGCGGCTGTAGGCGTTGGCTTCTTTATTATCACCTTACTGTGTGAATACAATTTTTTTAGGAAGCCCAGGTAATGTTACTTGCCCGTTTAGTAATAAAATGCAAGATTGTGTCATTACAAGTCATGTGTACTTTCGACAACATAACGAACATATTTGAACGTCGCGATTTGTGTAGAGCTTACAAGAAATTCATTGGATCTCGCTATTTGGAAGAGGAGGATACAGATGTTTTCAATGAGAAAAATCGGGTGGCAAGAGGTTCTGCTAATGAGGATATTTTAATTGCGCAACAGCTAACGAAAGTGTATTACACCAGGAAAACTGGCAAACAGCTAGTTGTTGATAAATTATCATGGGGAGTGCCTCCAGGGGAATGCTTTGGACTACTCGGAGTCAACGGGGCTGGTAATATTCTTCTTGTGTTGAAATTACAAGGCATTTAAGGTAGTAATGGTAATTTTACGGAAAATGAACATGCGTGTTTTTGCAGGAAAAAGTTCTACATTTAAAATGCTTACCGGCGACACTCCTATTACTCGCGGTGACGCCTTTATTAACGGATTTAGCGTGAAGACTGATCTATCTGCGGCCTACAAATTCATTGGCTACTGTCCCCAATTCGATGCGCTTTATGATGAGCTTTCAGCAAGGGAGCATTTGAATCTCTATGCGAAGTGAGTGTAACTATAACAGAATTATAGAAGTGGTGCTTTAAGAGTGTAAACATTAATTTTTTTTTTAATTTGCAGACTTCGTGGTGTTTTATACAAATCAAGATCTGAGGTGGTGGAATGGGCTTTAGCAAAGCTTGATTTAAATCAGTATGCAGATCGTCCCGTTGGAACGTATAGTGGTGGAAATAAAAGAAAGCTTTCAACAGCGATAGCACTTATTGGGGGGCCAGCTTTGATATTTTTGGTAGCTTTTACATCCTACAACCTTCATTTTAATAATTTTTTAATATTGTTTGTAGTTGTGAAGTTTAAAACTAAATTCCTGTTTGAAAATACTAATACAAAAAACGCAGGACGAGCCAACTACAGGGATGGATCCATACTCAAAACGCTTTCTCTGGGACATGATTCTTTCTTTAGTAAAACAGGGAAAGTCTATCGTTTTTACGTCACATTCGATGGAAGAATGCGAGATGTTGTGCACCCGTCTTGCAATTATGGTATGCTTAAAGAAACTGACATTGAAAACTTGAATGAGTTACAAATGCATTCTTGGTCACTAAAAATAATATGAGAAATAATCATTTTCGGGTAGGTGAATGGCCGTTTTAAGTGTCTGGGAAGTACTCAGCATTTAAAAAACAAGTGAGTGTTGGTTTAAAAACTGTCAAATTCTTTACAAATTACAATTCTGTAATCACTTAACGTCTGATGGTTTTTGTAGATTTGGAGACGGGTATTCCATCAAAATTAGGACTTTCACCAGTGACACAACCGAGATTGAGACTTACATGAAAAAGAATTTTCATTTGGCAGCCTTAGCGGTAATGGATGTGTGCTTTGTACGAAGTGCATTTTTGTGGTTGCTTCGTGTCTTTAACGTTTCCAACAGTCAGATGTAAATCAAAGTACGATCTTTAAGTATTTCATTGGACATTTTCACAGGAAAAGCACCACAACTGTCTTCATTACGAACTTAATTCCCAGCACGTGTTTCTGGATGATGTGTTTCACAAAATGGAACTAGCGATGAAGCTACTCTATATTCAAGATTATTCTGTGTCACAAAACACTTTGGATAATGTATGTTACTTCCACAGTGACAGAATTATAAGCAATAGGAAAAACGTTTAAAATACATTTTGTGACTTTTTTGCAGGTTTTTATAAACTTTGTGAAGACTCAAACAGACCATTTTGAAATACCTACGTCTGCGGGGGAATCTGATTATTCTTCTGGCGAGGAGAGCCAAGCTGGCTTCAACTTGGAGAAAGTTGATGTTTGTAGCGAAAGGGTTGAACCGAATCCCGTAGCCGAGTGAGTCTAAATGCCAGTGTGAAAACAACAGGGTTTCAAGAACCGGAAGATTCATTCCATTTTTATTCGTTTTAATCTCATAGATCCCTGCACTAATTGTTGGTGTTAGCACACGTACTTTTACGAGTATCACATGGAGTAGAGATTCAAGGTCTCTACCAGGTGTATGTATGTTCAAGTGATATTGAATGATCTCCAACCACGATGATGAATAAATGCAAATTTTACCAAGATTTGTTCTTGCCATTACAACGGTAAAACTATAGGTACAATTGACAATTTCTTTGGCCTTCACATATGTATTAGACAAAAACGAGAAACTCGACATTTCATTTAGAGTGATGTGTTACAATTTACAATATCAGTATACTATTCGACACAATAGTAATATTCACGATGTACATTTCATATAGTCTACTTTCTTGATCTTCCAGTACTGTTGTTTTGTACCTTTTTGATTCCCCCGTCGACTCAAATCTAGTAGTCATAGTAACGCTGGTACGGGTTTCCGTAACCCTGATTGGACTGGGCATGGGAATTACCTTGCCCCAAAGCAAAATTCACTCCATTTCCATAGCCCAGGGTTTGGGCATTTGCTCTAGAGTTTGCTTTAGCATATAATCCACCCCAAGGTGAGATCTGTCGAATTTAAGATTATAAGTACGTCTTTCAATTTAAAACCTGGATTTGAAGCCACTTTTATTTTTTAAAGTTGGATGTGTTTGCAATTTTAATTTACCAACCACCATGCAAAATTCAGGGTATTATGGAACGAGGCAGGAATAACCCTGGTTAAAGTATTTATAAAGAATGTACGGAGATAATCTTTTATACATTGTCCCCCTGCAAATGGTTGGTGAAAGTAATAAAATCTTAGCTATAGTTCTCTTCTTCAAAACTTTATTTTTTTTTTACAAATTTAGAAATGAAGCTTACCCCAGAAGCAGCGTGGTTGGTCGTACCAGACTTAGAATATCCCTGCGGTCTCATCCACATGGGAACCGCCACTGTGCACCAGACGGTCACCAGGAGGATAAATAACTTGAAAAACATATTTTTTTGGTTTACCCGGAGCCTCCGAAACTAAATGCGTAGTAGTGTTAATGCCACCTGGAGAAAATGTAATGCTTCCCCCACTTTCCAAGACCTTTTATAAGGCAGGATGCCAAGAGTATCTTTGCTAATGTGAAATAAATTGTGGTCTATTCTTTATCTTCCCATGTAAACGTAGATTTGAGGGGCTTGCTCCCATTTTTAAAGCTGGAGGCACTGGAAAATACAGTATGATATTCCGTGATGTCAATTATTATAAACTGATTTCGTATTATTTATTTTCCACATGGATACTGCCTCAGCCTCATCGCCGATTGCGAGGGAAAGTGTGTGAACGAATGTATGGGAAACTCGCATTCTCATAATCACACTCATAGGCAATCCACAAGTTTATAGCCAAAGATGTAACAATGCAGTCGTTGACATTTAAGGACAACAGAAGGTCCAGAAAAAAACCATGTCAAACAAATGCTATCGCATTTATGAAACGTCTCAGTACTTGTGTAACATTTGTGTGGCAAATAAATAGAAAAAATAGGAGAATATACCCCTTCTCATTGCATCTTCCACTCTATCATTCACCACGAACAAAGACAAGTGATGTGGGGAAGTTTGACAATAAAAAATCTTACAGCATCGACCATGTCGAGCTATCTCGAACGCAAAAGACTCATTAACACTTTGGGTTTACCCACATGATACCATCTCACATGTCCAAGGACGTGCGTCTTGCATTAAGTTCTACAGGTACAAAGAGATACATACATATATCTACAGATGTACATATACAAACGTGGCAATTAATTTCTAGGGACTCGTAGCAAACCTTAAACGCTGAGTAGGGACGTGCATACATAATTTATGAATCAGAAATATTATCTTACAATTAGTTCTGTTGTGTCCTAGGAATTTTGGGCCAGCATCAATTAATTATTAATTTTTTCGACATTCTACATATTTTGCCATTCTGTACTCGACATTAAGAGTGAAATTTCACGAAGCGGTCGTCAAATTTCACAGCATACTTGGCTGTAAAATTTCACGGCAGAAGCGACTGTGACATTTCATGACCTCTCGAATTAAAAACAAATTAGAGTGACCTTAGCTGCTTTAATTCCAGGAATGTGAAAATGCTACTGTGTTTACCAGACAAGCGATATTTTAACTTTAGTATTCCTTCAAAATCAAATAGAGAGCCAAAGTTATATGCAACTTCAGAGAATACAGGGACAAAAAGCATAATTGAAATCGGAAATTCAAATCCACATAGTATGTGCATGTCTAACACATTTATCTGTTGGTTGGGGGGAAATGAAAAAATGTTTGATAAAAGTGCATATACGGAAGCATAAATTTTTAATGCAGGGTTTGTGAACTCCCATAAAATTCAAACCAGTACGAGTACATTCTTTTTTTTATTATTACGTTTAATATCCGTTAGTTACAAGTTACAACATTCGTATAGGTATGTGCGATATGCGTACCCAACATGATTTTAATCGTGGGCTATACCCAATTATAATTAACTACGAACGGCCCACTAGTTACTAAACAACATCACAAATATTTTCCAGAGACCGACTACAACAATAATATTAACGAAAAAACAAAATTTCTTAAACATTATATCTGTAACGTATGAGACCAATATGATCATCTACAATCTGCTAACGTCATACTAGCGTGAGTACCAGATTTCATGACCCGGATCGGGCTTCGACAAGTTATTATTATGTGGACTCCCATGAATCAATTACTAATTAATCGTAATGAAACGATTAATTCCAAGACAAATATACGTGACATCCATCTTATTAGTGTGGTCCTTCGTGATGCGTTTAAGTGCGTATAAATGACTACAAATATCAGATGTGCTAATGATTACTCATTGTCAATATCTTCAATTACAAACTTAAATGTACTGCGAAACAAAGTACGTACAGGTTTAGCATATATATACATGTATACTATTAACGTACGAGGTCATATCACAAAACAATTCGTGTGTTTTCCTTTACAAGCCTGTACATTCAATATGATTACAACTACAATACATAAACGTGGGGAAAAATTTAAGTATATTATTTATGTAAAAATCCAAAATCTCGAAGCGAATTTGTAAGCTATAAAATTAAATCAAAGGACGAGAAGGATGACTTTTAAAAATATGACCATACACTACGTAAAGCCTCGTCGTAAATGATGACATGAGAATATTTATCAAATATAGGTACTATTTATGTATATCTACTATCTACTATTACGTGCTTGAATTAAATATAATTAATTTTATATACGCTGGCGGTGAAAACGTAACATCACTACTATATGTTACGGAAATTCTCGTTTCTTACTCACGTATATAAAGGATTTTTTCTATTTTTTTTAGACATACACACCTTGTTAATGACTATTATCAACATGTTCGATACTGCCAATGTCGGCATGAATGAATCATGTCACATATTTTTGAACGTTTGATTTTGACAATTAAACTAATGTACAGAGTGCCACATAAGCAGTAATTATGATAAGCCCTTAAGCCATTCCTATAGGAATCTATTACATGGCTACTACAGAATACTCAAAATAACAACATTTCATCATCAGCAACATATTACATCACCTTTGTTATTTAAAAATTATTAAATCAATAATAATTATACGTTCACAAATTACACAGTTAAAAATGTTTATTACCATACCTTACATCGAAATTAACCTACAACCTTATATAGATTTTGAGAACCATTCAATTTCAATTTACCAGGCATTCGCTTTTCACAAGGTACGTACATACTTGACAATTCGACTTGATTTTTGGCATTGGAAAATTATCAATCTATTACTATATCATTTGTAAATTGTAAACATTTGGGAGTATATGTCTTAACTAGAAAAAATGTGCACATCTACGACAAGACTCAAAATCAATGATTGTACTTAGGTACATACTAGAAACAAATAAAACCCACTGCAAACGAAACAATAAAAGCCTCAACACCAATGCGTTTATATATGTTCATATATATGTTACTACTACGTTTGTTACTTCTATTTACTCTGCGACTCGATAGTCGATTCAAAAACGTTTAAAAACTGCTAATCATAGTATTTTTTCAGCGTAGAGTTTGTTTTAGCCACCATCAGTAGAAGACCAGCGTCTCGTAAGTATGCATATTTCGCTAAGTTGTACAATAGTAATCCTTTCAAGACGAGACTTTCCTTTCTCCAACAAAACAACATTACCCCCATGATCACATTTACCACATTAACATTCACAACCATTCACATATACTATATAATGTATTATGTATTACACACATTCATATGGATTTATACACTTACAGAAATATCCCGTCAGATATTCTTTGAAATAAACTGCAAATAAAATACGACAGGGACAGCATAGCAGCGCCATTCATCTTTTTTATACTCTCTCTCTCTCTCTTCGCTTCAAACTGCTTTAAATAAACACTTCATTATCGTCATTTCGTGGTGGAAATAACCTGTGTAGAGGAAAGCAGAATTTAATAATAATTAAAATTGTATAGGCACAAATCGAGTATGGGGAAGAAATATATTTGGACGTACCTGTAAATTTTAGAATTTGAGGGGAAATCTACGAATTTGTGGGGAGAAAAGACAAAAAATTGGGCATTCGGTCGACTTTGTGTGACATCTCTCAAGATTCTCTGACTCCAGGTGTGATAAATAGGGTCCATGAAGACCTCAAACTCATCCAGGACATAAAAGGGTGAATCCATATTCCGCCAACAAGCAGCTAGGAAGCAAATTGTGGTAAAGGAACGTTCTCCACCCGACATTAGACCCATAAAATCAATACAGCTTGCTCTTCAAAACAAACAAAAATTGTCCGAAAAAATTAATTCTCATTCTCATCCCACTCATTTAGTTCCAGAATTTTAATTTATAAAATGAATTTATAATTCAGTAAAATAAATACTCACAGCCAACGAGATTTATTTTTGGCGTCTATAGTCAGCGACATGCTTTTTCGGGCTTTTTCCGCTCGTTTTTTGTCCATGCTGACCCACATCATGACCCTTTTCCCTTCATGATCCACTAAAGCTTCCCCCTGAACAGACGGCAAAACATTATGCATTTTTTTCTATCTCTAAATTTTTGTTTGCGAGGTATTCCATGATTTATAACAACAAGACTTACGTCATACTGATGAAGCCGCACAATATTGAAAAAACTTTCTTGTAAATTGGCGGCGAAATCTTCTTTTCGCTTGGCGAAGTATTCCATCTGAGTTTTTAAGATTGGGCGCAGAAGCTGTTGGAATATAACGAAAAAAAGTCAGTTGGTTTTACAAAATATTACAAATTACAAATGGTTAAGCTTTCATGTGTTATCTGCTGGAATGACAAAAAAATAAAGAACTCACGAATAACAGTGCTTTGCACATCCGGATTTCGCTACCGATTTTACCGGCGTAGTACTTTGTAATCTCACATTCTTTCGTAATTTTCTCTTCATCGTTTATTTTATCTTTATGCTCTTCAAGTTCTAACGTCAAGCCATCGATTTTCGCTTGGATTTCAATCGAAGATCTAAAAAGACAAGTATACATGGATTGCAGACAAATATTCTGACACTAAACCTCCAAACGAGCTAGACTGACACGATGGAAATTAGAGGCTTCGAATGAAAAAACGGACTATTAACTACGTACGCAGAATCGTAAACGAACCAATGAAATAAATATAATTTTGTTATTACCCCAAACCACTGATTTCCGGACAAATCTTTTTAGCAGCCTTGACCTGCTTCTCCAGTTCCTTTTCTTTGATGCGAAGTCTCCCTTCAACTTCCTTCCGAACTCTCACCTGATCCTTCAATTGTGCATCCTTCCTTCCAAGCTCCTGCATAGAAGGACATTCCATTATGGACACACCAAGCCATTTGTCTGTCAACAGAGAAGCTTTAAATCAATTAGAAACACATTACCTCCGCCTGACGAATTGACTGTTCAGCCACCGAAGTTTTTGTTTTTTTTGTCTGCTCATGTTTTTTCGCAATATCATTGCACTCAGCCTTCAATTTGTCCCTTATCTGCCTTTGCTTCGCGGATTGCGAAGTCCATTCACCGATTTCCTTCACACACTTGGCTTCTTCAACCTGAATAGCCTCCAACTCTGCATTCAAATCATCCACGCATTCCTTCTACAAAAACAAAAAAATATCCGTATCAACTCAATTATCTGCATTTTCGTCGGCTTTTCACGTGGATTTTTTCTCCATACATTTCCTGTTTAACATTTATAATTTCGAAGAAATTGCCTTGAACAACCTAATGAACTCACCGTTATTTCCTCCGCACCAGACGCGTTGGAATTCAGATTTAATTCCTTCTGCTTAATTTTAGCAAAAGTATAATCTTGCTGTGCCGAAGCCTGAACCCATTGGGCAGTCAAATCTTGAATCTGTCTCTCCAATTCATCTTTTTCCTTCCAAACCTCATCCGTCAGTTGACTGGCCCGTTCGAGCATCGCTTGGGCATCGGCTAGCTCCTTCTTTAGGGCATTCAGTTCCGCACTGTCATAGATTTAATAAGTATAGGTATAATTATATTGAATATTACTAAGAACATATTAATTTAATGCTGAGCACAATATTACGAAAATTTTGAATACAATCCCTTTTTCATTTTTTTTTGCATTGTTGGGAAGAAAGCAAAAACCAAATATGGCTAAATGCGGCAGTTGGAGAAGCCAGAATTGTGAATCCTAAAATCCATACACTATTTTATTACTATCGACGACGATTAAATATCACAATTTTAATATGATAATAGGTTAATACGTACAGAGTCAGCTACAGATGTTCCTAAATGCAAGTAGCCGTAGTCTGGATTTAATTTCTTCCTACGTTCCTACACATACTTATTAATTTTTATTATAAACTGCATTCTAGCCTTTATTATTATTAATTCTGCCCCGTCCGTGATACATGCAATCATGACAGTAATTACCCCTGCTTATTTACGATAATAATTAATAATAATGATAATCATCAAAAGAAATATCAGAGAAAAAAATGCAGGCACGAGGAATGTCTGCAGAACAACAGAGCTCTACAGCAGTTTAAATGGGGATTTTGAACTAAAATCGCAATAATTAGATATTAAGTACTCTCCTCATTCATCGTGATTGGCTTTCCTAATGACAGTTTGATGTGGCAATTTGATGGGGTTAAATGTGGCAATTTGATGGGGCTAAATGTGGCAGCTTCATGTGTCTAAATGTGACAGTTGGATGTACCTAAATGTGCTATATACATAGATGTGGCTGAATATGGCTTTCCCCTTTCCTGGGACTTACCGGGCATATTTGAGGTCACTGCCACATTCAAGGGCACTATTACAATTAGGATAAAAAAAATAAAGTGAACAGTAAATCCAAAATCTTACTCTCTCTTCTCGATTTCCTCAATACTGGTTGCCTTCATCAGCTTTACTGCCCTCCTCACCGGCTTTTGAGCAAGGGCCTTGTAGGGATCGTAGGTGAAATAATATCCATCTTCAGAATAACCAACGCTGATATTCTTGGGCCTATACATAACAGTCGAGGTCATGAAATATGGACAATGTGGCCAAATGGATTTCCATAAGATTATGGGTACAATCTAAAATGCTTACACATTGTTTGAAGTCATGTATGTACAGGCAATCCCGTAACTTCTAAAGAGGAGGATTTTCTCGACTTTATGTGTGTCCACTAGCCAATTGAAAACCATGCTATCATCCGAGGTGAGTTCTATCACATCCAAAATGGTCGGGTGAATCCCCGTCCTTACTCTCCCGGCTTCTATATTGTGTTTCTAAATTATAGACAAAATAATAAATAATAATAATAACAAATAATAAATACAGGAATTGTGAGTGGAAATTCAAGATACAAATGTGTGATTACGTACTTCTCTTAAAGGATGCATTATTGTGATAGATGGTAGTCTCCTGGCATTGTTACTCGGAGTCTTCTTGTAACATTCATGGATGAGATTATCCAACAAATCCCTATCTTCCTTGCTGAACACAACGAAACTGGTTAAATATGTGTCCAACACCGCCTCCACCAGGTCAGTCCAGGAATCATCCTATCAACATATATTTTGTATTGTTATACATATTTGTATAGTGGAGAAGGAAAAACAATTGTTTCATGGTTACGTTAGGGCTCCGAAGGAATACGAGTAATATTCGAATGCAAATACAAGTTCAAATCAGATTTTTTTAGTCTACGTTTTTAATGGGAGATAAACGGCCATCCGCCATGAAAACTGCCAGACGGCATGCAAGTCACAGTTATTTTGGTATGGCTCGGAAACTAATTTTCAATTGGAATTCAGATCCAAAGCTGATATATTGCCAGATTTAAGAATTTAATTCGAACGGATCGAGTAAGGATGACACGGTTTTTTGATTATTTGAGTCCAGCTTTGGACTATTTTCGGGTTTGGAAATCCAATCCGAATCCAGATTCAAGTAATCAAATACTCGACTTTTCGAATGCGAATCAAGTACAAATCAGATTACAAAAATCCGATTTGTTCGGAGCTCTAATGTTGGTAATTTATAGATTTCAAATTTCACCTTCATGGTAAAACAAGTACCAAGTGGCCCACGTGGTTTCACTGACCACATGCCACGTTTATCCAAGCCGTTGATTCTGTCCACGAGCCTCGGCATTTCATCCCCGTAACCTTTCAAGGCTGAAATACGATTCTTCTGATTTCGGTTGGATCTGTTCCCAGCATTTACTTCCCGTTTAAGTGGCCCTGTGAATTAAAAAATATGCGTAAGTATATTTTTGGGTGTAATTTGAATAAAATCCAGCATTATTATGGTTTATGATTGTATATGCACATTTACGAAATTGACGATTTACCTATTTGCAATTTGATATCTAGAACAGCCTTCTCGGCGGCTTGATGCTTCAAAACGGTGGCTGAATATTGGTTTTGAACCTTATCTTTGGCATTGCGAATGTCATCTGTTGTTATTGCCTCCCTGGAGAACTCGGTTTTAAGTTGCTCAATTTCCGTTTGAATTTTCAGCTGGTACTGAGCGGATTTCTTCTCCTTTGCCTTGGCTTGTGAGGCCAAATCCTTTTCGTATTTCTTTAAAGTCTTCTCCTTCACGTCTCTACTTCCCGTGTGTGCCCGGATATTGGCTTGGAGTGCACCGACATTTTTATCAATAATGAATATCTCCTTGTCCACAGCCTCCAATTCATTCTTCTTCTTGGTCAATTCCTTATTTTCAACTTTGAGACGCTCGTCGCATTCCCTTTGAGCAAAACAAAAAAAAATTGACATTGATATCACCGTGCTAAAACGTGGGAAGAAATCATTGTGAGTTAAAATTATTGTTATTTACATTTTGTAATCATCCGTGTTTTGCTTGGTTTGGACCAAGTTATCATGTTCACCCCGAATGGATTCCTCTTTGGTCAAAGCGTCATCATATTCTTTTTTCACAATCAACATCTCCTGTTCACATTCCTTCACTTTGGCCCAAATGAGTTCCTTTTGGTGGGTTTCGATTCTTTCTTTGTATTTTTTTAATCCACGTATCTTTAGCAGGTCTGCATCTAATGCTTGCGCTTTCTTTTCTAACTCTATTTGGAACTGCAATCATAAATACACATTTAGTATTTGGACGAGTGTACTTTGTAGTTACTACTTAAATAAAATCTAAAAACAAAAAAAAAAAACAAGTGAAACAACGATAATAATAAGCCGTACCATTTCTTTCTCTACGAGGCAGTCTTCAGTGCTCTTGACGATCTTGGATGAATTCTGTAAAGTTTCTTCGCAAGGGCTCAAAAGGAAGGCTCGATTAAAGAAATTGTAGCTAGAAGGGATTGATGGGTAAAATTATTATTTATTTATTTATTTATTTCATCCTTTAATCAAGAATTTATTTTCCAACTTGCAAGAGTTCACTGACGGTGAAACTGTATTATCAGATACCATCATATTAATTGTAACATAATGTACAAGTGGAAAAATGGCAATATTTGCTTGGAAGGTTTCTTACACATCATGAGGATCCTTTGACTTAAGGAAATTTTTGGACATTTCCTGATGCAACACAGCCAAAGGATTATCTATTTGTATGTTGAGCCTCATCAAAATGAAGTCCAGCTCTGCTTTGCTCAAAACACGTAAGTTCTTGTCCCCATCCTGGATGTGGTACCTTCAAACAATAAAAAAAAAAGTCATCATGAAGCAATCAACATCTTTAGCGGTTATTTGTTAAAAATTTGTTAAAAATTGAAAAAAACTAAATACCATTTAGAGGCTGGCCGAATGAACAGAACAATTATGAACACTTACCGTGAGGATCCTTTGTTCGTCAATGTCCGGATAATTTTGATTTCCCTGCTGTAGTATGTAGACTCGAAATTATTCAAGACAATTTCTATTTTCGCCTGTGGTTGGTTGTGTTTAACAAGATCTGTTATATACACAGACGAACGAAATAATTAACTTGGATTAAAATACATTTATGTTTAGCTTACGAAGGCATCTCATCAAATAAAAGATAAGGTTTGGACATGATTTTACTGGAGAAAAGGAACAGTCATTAAAGGGAAAACAGGATGTAGAACAAACTACTATGCACAATTTATGTAAACAATACAGGTGTTTTAATAAATTAATAATAATAATAATAAATAATCCAATGTATTTTACATAATATACATATATACACTCACACATAGCTTTATTGGCTCTTCCAGTATCAAAGGCTTTTCCTCCAAGACCAGCAACAATTCCGGTCAATATGGCACTTTTCCCAGAACCATTCTCTCCAACAATAAAGTTCACCTACATATATACACACCCACCAAATATAGAAAGGCGAACAAGACTATTTTTTTTTGTACAGTATCACACAAATTTTTACAAGTTCTACAAAAATTGTAAACAGCAACGCACCTGAGCATCAAATTCTTGTTTGAATAACGAATGTGACATGAGATTCCGTAAACAGATGCTTTTAATGGTTCCGGGAAGAAGTGGAGGAGGCTACAATTGAAAGACATCAATTTTAAACATTAGAATCTATACAATGTATTAACCATGTAACAAGAATACCGAGAAATTTAAGAGGAGGAACTTTACCCAGGGCACGGTTACATGACGCAGAGCGGCTTTGTTGTCCACAATGTAAGACTTGTATCCGTATGGAACGAGTTGATTATTCGGTTCCAGGACATAATTTTCATTGTCCGAGTTCTTCTTTTCCTTCTTAATCCGACTCCTCGTGGCTTTGCCGGGCGTGGGTGGGGGTGAATTGATCCTAGGGGGGATTGACGGGGTCTTGGGGGCAGGGAATAAATCCGGGGATTTCCGTCGTCCCCTACCCTTCTTCGGGGTAGGAGGGGCAATGGTCCGCTCTTCAGAAACTATCGGGGTTACCCGGGGTGGGGTTGGGGTGGAGAATCTGGAACTTTTTGCCCCACTCGCATTCATACAGGGGGAAATGCTCAGCGGTCGATTAGCCTCTCTACTAAAGGGACTGCCAGTTCTTTGTTCATCCCGGGTGGATTTTCGACTATTTCTTGGTTGAATATTAAAGCCAGGGGTACGTGGAGGCTCAAAATCAACTTGCTCATCTGAAGACTCCGATGAACTTAGCTGAGGTCCCTTAATTAGCTTCGTCTTCCCAGCTATGTTTTACCAAAGGATATATATGAATTATAATGAGTAAAGGAGAGAGTAACAAAATACTGGAAAAAAAAATGTATAGTTTGAGTTAGAAAAAAAAATTATCAATGGCTTTACCCAGTCTCTTATTTCCCACGGGAGTGGACTTCCCAGAATTGGATGATTTCCCTAATTTCGACCTTTCCGGGGACTCGGAATTATTACGTTTCCTCCTAGTATTTCTGATCTTGGGAGTAGGAGGGGGTAGATTGAAGGGTTCATCCTCCAAGAGGACCTCATCTTCACTATCGGAGGGTTCCGATAGATTTGGACCCATTCGTCTCGATGACTCCCGTTTCTTCTCCATGAAATCATCATCACTCAAATTTTGGTGACCTGGAGATGCCTCTGGAGAGTCGAGGTTAGCTGATGCTGGAGCCGCGTCCGGATTACAGTACATGGAAGATGTGTCATCGTCCTGGGCTGAGTAATTCGCCATGGGAGCGGCTGGAGGATGGAACATGGGACGTGTGTAAGTTGTTTGAGGAGGATGGAGGGCTTCTAGCTCATAAAGGGGATCTCTTGGTGGTAAAGGGACATCAGAGGCTCGATCGGGGTCGGGGTCACGGCTCCGATAGTTGGGGGTTGGAGGACGTGCAATTTCTAGGTACGGAATATGCACCCCCGGCGTGGGTGGGGGATGATTCAGGGTCAGCTGCTCGTCCTCAAAATTTCGCCTTCTCCCAAATTCTTCACATGCTCTGGGGTAGTCTGCAATTTATATATGTATATACATGTATACTTATACATTCATACAATGCGTACGAAAGGACGAGGGGCAAGCCAGTGTACACATATGTATCATTTAGGGTAACCAACTCATGCTTTTTATTGCTAAAAAAATGATGCTTTTACCGAACAAATCATGCTTCGCCGAACAAGATTACTCTTTTTATGCGTTGCGGAACAAAATTACTCTTTTTATGCGTTGCGGAACAAAATTACTCTTTTTATGCTTTACGAATGTTTACTTTTTACCACAGAATTATGATTTTTTCCGTAAAAAGTATGTCTTTAATTCCAGCTATTTTATGATAGATTTCAAGACAACGTGCTGATTTTGAGCTCAAAATCAACCAATTAAAGCAATTTCCTGCCGTTTCTTGTACAAGAAACAATTTAACAGAATTTGTTGAACATTAATTATCATTTTTATCCAAATTGTTTGGAAATATGCTCTTTTTTGTCGAATTATGCATTCTATGCTGTCTTTTTGTGTAAAAATTTGGTCTTAAAATGTCTAAATCTAACTCAGAATGACACAAAATGGCTTAAAACAAAATGTTCCGATTATGCTTTTTATGTGTAGACTTGCCCTACATATTATTTTATTATACATAGGTATACATAAATGCATATCGTCGGTGAAGAAACGTATCGGATCATCTCCAGTGAGCGCTAATTGATGCACTACTCATTTCTATTTACCAAAATGAGATGATTACTTCGTGAATAGGGCTCACTGGATATGATCTAATACTTTTGTTTAGCGACAAAACGTATAAAAACATACTGACTGCTTCTGACTGACTGACTATCTATTTCTTTGTTTGGCTGTCTCGCTTGCTATCTGGATGTCTTTCTTTGTCTCGTTTTCTCTCTGGATGTCTTTCTCTGTCCCGTTTTCTCTCTGAATGTCTCTCTCTGTCTCCTTTTCATGTCTCTCTTTGTATCTATCTCGCTGAATGTCTATGTCTGTCTCTTTTTCACGTTGCATGTCTCGATCTCGTTTCCTCACTGAATGTCTCTATATATTTCCCTCTGGTTGTCTGTCTCCCTTTCTGTCTGGATATCTCTGTCTCTCTGAATGTCTCTCTACCTCTCTGTCTCTTTCCCCCTCAATTCGACTCTCTGAATGTCTGTCTATATTCCCCTCTGGATTTCTCCCTCGTTTTGTCTCTGCACATCCCTCAGTCTCCTTTTCTCTCTGAATGTATCTCTGTCTCTTTCTTCCTCTGGATGTCTCTATTTCGCTGAATATTTCTGTCTCATTTTCTCTCTGGATATCTCTCTTCTCTTTAGATATCCCTGTCTCTTCTTCTATTTGGATGCCCACATTAACCTGAAGCACAAGTGAAAATGTGGCTTCGGAAGGAATCCACAGGCTACTATATAGGGCATAAAATAACTCCCGGGGAAAGTATATCCGGGTGGTATTTGAAAAGAAGGCCGGAAGCGGAGTCAGTTCCAGAGGAACCGAAAGGATTGAGGAAGGCATGCTTTATGGGAGAATGCTCAGAAGTTCCCTCTGAAAGAACTTGGGAGACTATCCCTGATACGCGTAAGCATTAAGCATGCAGGGTCACTATCCCTGATGTCATTATTGGTAGCCTTCCCGTCCAAGGAATCCTGCGTTCCCACATTGAGCATGTTATCCTTTACTCCCATGTTTTTTTCCGGGAGAAAGCCTTGTGCTGGGAGAATAAGTGGAATTACCGTCACGGAGTATTCTTTCAAGTAGCATACTGAGGAATTCCCCCGAGAATTCCTTCTTGTTCCCACAAACTCCCCGAGGGAACTCCCAGGGACTAGTTTCTCATTCTTTCGAATTTTTCCAAGTATATCTCTGTCTCTACTTCTTTCTGGACACCTCTCTCTCTTTCCATTGGTCTGTGTAGCTTGTAAAGTTTGTAACAGATGCGAAACCTTTTTTTTTCAACTGCTATTTTCGATTAAACATAAACGATGTTTAGATTTCTAATTGCCACAAATGTCTGGTTCTATTCAATCTAAAAAACTAGCTGACTGGGAAAAATTATCCGTTATCACAAGCTTTATCCCAATTTGGGGACATAATGTTCACTATTGTGTTGGCATCCTGGTACTATCAGATAATAAGATGCAGGCGAGTTTTGATATGTGTAAATTCTGTCATAAATGCGAATTTCTACTTTTAAATAAAATTTGGCATTAGACAATTTGGCATAAACTCTCCATGTCACACTTGACTAATGTAAATTATCATCAGCAAAAATATTGGCGGAGATGCACTGACGACTAAATACCTTTGAAAAGGTTTTCCTGGTGCCCGGACTAATTCCCGTACTAAACCCATGTCAGGTCGTGCGATCAAAAGACAGCCGATCACAAAAGAGAATTAGAAACAAACGTTGTTTTTCAAATTTAGCCTCCGTCCGCCCAAAATCAACTCTAAACACGGTTTTTCTCATAAGTTAACCCTTTGTTGGAATTAAAAAACAGGAAAAAATGTCCCTATTTATTTGACGAAATTATGACGTTGTCGCTTGTTTGACAAGTGTGGCAAGAAACACTTGCTCAATCAAACCTTTGTCTAATTTAGTTTGAGAGCGAGTTTGGTAAAAACAAAAATGGGGACTTGCCGTAAAAAAAAATAGGATTACCAAGAACTTTACGTTACGTCATTCAAGAATTGCGTTGACCTGCTCAACTGATTGTGAGACCTTGGTCAAGAAAATAATAACAATGTTTTATTGGAAACCTACCAAAGTAATGACTTACAATTTGTACTACAGAAATCCGTGAATAGGTTTGGCTTAACTTTAACCAAGTACTAATTGCAAACGTTTCAACCGAAATTAAATCACTGCTTGTAAAATACTTCAATTAGCGCATAATTTCTCCGTACTTCCCCGTCAATGGTCATTAATGATTTAATCAATACATTGTAACAGAACGTAGTTTTTTTTTACAAATTTGGGAGGATATGAAATGTTTATGATCGCGGTTATAAAAATCTATGCTTGGTAGAATGAGTGCTGATACTCTTTGAACAAATTGTTTTGTATCATATTTCACATTTATACCCGCTGTGTGTGGTACGTAATGTATCACCAATGTATTATGACTTGTCATAAATATTTCGAGGGGCAAGCAATAAAATACGATGTATTATTTTGTGTGCATACATTTTTTTTTTTTAAAAAAAAGAAGCAACCAACCATCAGAACTTGTTGGGAGATCATCTGGGTCGTCATGTCTCACTTGAGGTGTAGGTGGACAGTTAGAAGAAGTTCCTGGTGTTGGAGATGGAGATCGAGATGCCTTCTTCTTCCCCCGTCTCCTAGTGTTACCCCTTACACCCCTCGGCATCTTGATTTTTGGTCACAGGAAGCACGAGCAATAAGATTGCAACTGATGATCAATCTTTGATAATTACCTTAATTGATTCCTTTTTTCCTGATTATGATCTTCTATCCATCACACCAAAATGACCAACTTTCACCGTTGGAATTGCACATAACACTTGTTCATGGGTAGTTCACATTCCTTATACACCTGTTCCAGGAACAATCAACAAAATGGCAACTGTCCTCTTTTTTTTCGGGTTTAAAGAGACAAACTGAGAAAAATGGGTGAGAATTCATATAGCACTATGCTGATGTAAACATTGGGTAATTAAACGTTCACAAAATTCTGGACCTGGCAATACAATAATCTTGGATAAGATGGATCCCATCAAGAATGTCCAGCTGAGTCCTACTTGTTGTCCAGATTTGAGACAAAAAAAATGATGCGGAGAAAGTTGCAAGGTGAATATTTATGACCAGGAAGTTTGGTCACACTAATTCCTCCTTACTATCTCTCTCTCTCTCTCTCTCTCTCTCTTCCTCTTTCCATCTCTCTCTCTCTCTCTATCCCAGAAATCATCGTGGGAGTAAAAGGTGAAGAAAAGATGTAATTGTATAGAGTTCTACTTTCCCAACTCCTCCTATCTAAACAGCAATTTATCGTATCAGGTCACAGTCAATTATAAAAGGATTTCCCTTATTGTCATCCCCCTTTGTAGTGGAGACCCTGCAACAGTTGTCTCCTTTCAGTGTCCCCGTATACTGTGGACACACACGTATGAGACTATGAGAAAAACTATTTTGGATGTAGAGGCCCACACTGAAAATCCTTTTTACTACGCCCTCAAAATCTGCCGGCCTCCTCAGGCCGTTCTATAGAGTCTCCCTGTACTCAGTCGTCCGCAAATCAAAAAAGGTCTTCTTTCCATCTCATCATTGTCAGGCGTCATTTCCATTGAAGTTGGCATAAACTACCACCGAGAAGATGGCGGCGACACTGAGCCATTCATAGGTGTCACCATGAGAAACTTTACATGGCCGCCAACGTGGCGACTACAATTGTACACACTCTTCTGGAAATTTCTCGACGTGTTTACAATTGTAGACCATCCTACAAATGTGTACAGGATTACTACGCAGCCTTTACGCTGTCCCCTCAATCCAGTGAATGTGGGACAAACGTATACACACATATACGAATTTCTCCTCAGATTTACACACGGATTATGTCGGAATTTCAGCAAATATTTTTGGAAAGCGAACATTTTCATGGGTAATGGCGTACAGGTTACGGTTGATTCAAGCTCATTACATATTTATGGTTTAGCGTGACCGGGATACATCAAAATCCAGTTTCTCAAATATCTCTGAAAAAATGTTTAAATATCTCTTGATTTGAACTTTTAATCCTTTGGACTTCCGAGTTTCACGTGCGTACAAAGCAAAGTTTTGTGTTAATCTATAATTATGTTTATTTTGCATCGCAAAACTTATAAAAAAATGCAGCAATGTCAGGCTGAATGTCTGACGTGGATGAGGCCATACCACCAAGGTCTCCAGAGGTCATGTGAAGGGTATAATTAGTTTCTTTTGACAATACGCGTCTAATAATACTTGTTTCTGAATAATACAATAACGGAAGCCAAAGGACCGGCCTTTTGTTCTTTCTCTAATCTCGCAAAGGTCACAGGAGTTCAATAGTTAGTTTCATTCTAAAAAAGAATTTCAAGAGAAATTTTATTATTCTTTCACTGATGGACATCTGTGCTTACCATCAGGACACGATGCCATTACATAGCGCCGTCAAGAACCAAATATAATGAGTATTTAATTATTTATTTAATCAAAATTATGAAAATCATTTATTTTGATATGATGTGATAGATATGTCCTCTTACAATTTGTAGTGTCATGTCTTGAGTAAGTATGGAGAATATACAGCATTCAAGACAAAAGGATTGAAATATGTAGAGCTGGGATTTTTTTTAACTCATTTAAAATACAAAAAAATTATTATTCTTGCCATTTTTCAAAGTAGCTGAAGTACAAGAATCATAGCACGCTTATGTGAATATAAAATGTAGATCCGGTTTACAAGTACAGTTTCATAATTGCAATTAATGAGAATTTTTTTACCAAATTGTTTCAAGGAACATCAGCAGTTACACTTACAGATGAAAGATAAATTGTGCAAAATAACCAATCTGAATCCGGCAAGTAATACATATGCGTAGCTATAAGATGTCTTATTATTGTTAAAACTAACCTATAAAATTATTTATATTATCTATTTCCGTCGATTTTTAGAGGTCCATTTTATATCAACGATTCCCACAAAAAAATAGTTCAAGGCTTTCCTGAAAACACAATTGAACTATCACTTGTGCACAGCACTTTCCATTGTACAATTTTTAATGCTCTTAATAATTTCTGTTGTCATATTTATTACGGTTAATGTTCCACTCACCAGCCACTGAGTTTGTCATTTCTAATTCAAAGGCATTGTCTCTTGCTGTTTATTGCCAACATGATTGCTTTGGAGTATAGATTCGTTAACAAATGGAATGGACGAATAGATTTCAGCACAATGTGTTCTCTTATAGATAATAAATGTAATTATTAAATATACACAGACGTACAAAGGGTCGTGACAAAGGGAATTAATTTAATCAACGTTTTCAGGTTATTGCTCTTCGGCACGGGATCGTAATGAGTAATGACAAAACCAAGATTTTGTTTAGGTCTTTCTTGTTTTAGCAGAGTCAATTAGTTTCCGAACGTTAAATAGAAACTTGAAGAAAACTAAACAAATATGATGGGTTTCTAAGAATCCCGCTCAGTATCTGTATCTTTGTTCATTCTGCATTATCCCTTTTGTATTGGACCCAGATTTTTGCTCAACAAGTGGTTTTGCGTAGTGTACTGTGAAAATTCTTTCCCAAGAACCGGGATTTTTCGGATCTATCGGATTTTTAGTCCTTTGGAATATTTATCCTTTTTTAATTTATTTTAAACCAATGTTACTAATGCTTCGATTATTGCGGTTTTCGGAGCTTATTTGATAATTTTTAACTATAGAAAAGTTTCTATGAAACAACAAGAAAAAATTCTAAAATCTGCACAACTGCAAACGTTGTTCTACGCAAAAAATGGCTTCGTCCACGTAGAGATGGTGCTACTCTTCGCTATTCGCTACGCCAAACTTAGGTGCATTGATGACGTTTGAAGTCCATACTTTTCTCTTTTATCCAGAGAAAAAGAGAAAAGTGGGACTCGCTGTTCAAGCTTGAAAAAATGCCCGATCATGATTAATCAAAAAAAATTAAAAATAATCGAGAAAAAAAAAAGAATTGTGCAAATTAGGAATGGTCTAAGTCTAAGATATTTGTATATTGTTTTTTAGTTTCACTTTACCAATAAATATTGTGTATGCATATCCCGTAGGACACCTGTTGGATGCATGGCACGGAATGCAACTTTTAAAAAATGTACAGGAGCCAATTATGAAGATGAAGTAATTAATAGAAAAGATTAATTCCAAGGTCCTAATTTAAAGAATGAATCAAAAGCTACTTCCAAGGATATTAGAACGTCATCAATTCTTTTGTAGATCCGATCTTGTAGGGCCACATTCCAATTTGGATTTTCACCCACAATTTATTATGTTTTGCCATGCACTTATGAGTCTCCCTTGTAGTTTCCTCTCATCCTTCCTTTCATTCTTTTCTTTCTTCTATTTTTTTTCCTTTGCAATTTTGACTTTGGCCTGAAGCAGAAAGGAAGGGAAAATAGTGGTACAAAGTGTAAATGTCTGCAAGGATGCTGGGCCGTGAATGAGACCACATGGCTAAAACTATAGTTTGTTGTAATTATAAGCTCCTTGTAGTCTCAGATCGGTGACGGCTTTTTAGGTGGAACATCCTCCTTTGGAATGGTGCTCCTATCCACGTTCTATGTCCGTAATATAGCTGTAAAATACGGAGGATAAACATTAGTCTGGGTTAAAAGCGTACACGGGCTTAGGAGCCAGGATGGAAGAGGAAGAAGAAGAAGGAGTCAAAAGATAAAGATGTGCACATAAACGTAAATGAAGAAACGGGATGAAAATAGAAAAAGAGACATTCAAATGAGTCTCAATGGATGGCTAATGCAAGTTATTTACACGTTCTGAGAGATACACAAAAAGAGGCGTGATACTCTTACGTTCACAGTTTTTACAACGAGAGATGAGAGGATGAACACGGAATTGGGAGACATGGCCAGACCTAGAGAGAGAGAGAGAGACGTAAAAATCAAAGGGAGAGAGAAGTCAAGCGAAAAAGTGAGGGAAGCAGCGAAAGAGAAAGAGTCAAAGAAATAAGGATTCAAACAAAAAAGTCTTAAGCAAAGCTGCGGAGAGACAGCTTGAGGAATTCGCCGAGAGCAAATGTATTGAGAGAAGTATAGGCAGAAGCAGAACAAACGAAAGAGAGATGCAACACAAAAGAGAAATAGAGACAAGCAAACAGCAGAAATAAAGAGACACAAAGAGGGCAATGCAAACAGAGAGAAATATGGAGAAAGAGAGAGAGAGGCAAAAAAGAGAGAAATATGAAGAAAACCGCGAAAATAGAGAAATATGGAGAAAGAGAGAGAGACAAAAAAAGGGAAATATTAAGAAAAGCGCGCAAATAGAGAAATATGGAGACAAAGAACGCAAAAAGAGAGAAATATGGAGAAAAGCGCGCAAAGAGAGAAATATGGAGAAAGGCAGTGCATCGTACAAAGAGAGCTGCGAAAAGAGAAAAGCAAAGCAAAGGAATTTAAGAGAGAAAAATAGAGAAGCAAAGAGAGAGATACAGAGAAAATGAAATACAGAAAAAGAGAAGCAAAAAGAGAGATACAGGAGAATGAAATAGGGAAAGAGAGACAAAAAGAGAGAAACCAAGAGGGAGAGAGATACAGAGAGAATGAAATGAAGAAAGAGAAAGAGAGAGAGAACGAGAAAAAGGGAGAAAGAGAGACTAACGGAGAACGAGAAGAAGAGAGAAGGAGAGAAAACGTGAGAATGAAATAGAGAAAGAGAGAAAAAGAGAGTGAGATTCTGAAAGAAGCAATGAGGGATATCCGGAGAGAAGCAAAGAGAAAGTAAGAGATATGCCAAAATGAGGAAAAATCACAGGGAAAATAGATAGAAATAGAGAAAAGTAAAGAGTGATAAAGAGAGACGAGCAAAGAGAGATAGAGAGTGAAATAGAAGGAGACAGTAAAGAGAACAAGAGGAAGAAATTCCTTTTACTTGTCGTACTTTTTTATTTTTACTTTGGGCACATAACATTCAACAAGGAAAGACAGGGAAGGGAAGTTTTTCTTTTACTATCAGTCTCTCTCTCTCTCGCTCGTCTTCTCCCTCCTTGCCTTCCCTAAAAACTCCGACTCGATCCTAACCATGAAAATGTGAGAATCTCCCCGCAAAAACCATACACACACACATGCACATGGTGTTTGAGTGTGAAACTAAAGACGCATGTCAGCAAATTTTGATGAGAAAGAGCCCGGGATCCGGTTTAGTGCAGATCTACTCGTGCTGGCCGAGTCTTTCTCCAGCTCCTGCGAGAGTCACACCACTCTTGCATTCCGGTCAGGGGGTCGTCGTCGTCACTGTCGTCAACAACCATTGTTATTGTATTAGTCATAGTAAGCATCACCAACATTCAATTTTTAATACTGTATACGTATTATAAGAACCAAACCCGGGAGTTACAGCAGCACCAAGAAATTGTTTTGGGAATATCGTTTCAGTTTCACCCATTTACTTATTTATTTTTGGTTTGAGAGCTAATAGAGAGAGAGAGAGAGAAAGAAGAAAGAAGAAGAAAAGGAGAAAAAGGTTGAAGCACACACACACAATAAAAAAACAATTATTTATTATTTAATACTAAACTATATAACGTACATACATATAGTTATCCTCCCAGTGAAGTTGATAATATTAATAAGACCATAATATTCATAAATACTACCATTATTTCCGAGTCATTTACAATTTATTGACCATTTGGTGTCTCCAAATAAATAACTTTTTGGTCCCATTTGGTTTTCTTTTATTTCTTCTTCCCCTCCGTCATCTTTTTGTGTGTTTTCTTCTTCTCTTCTGTTTCTGAAGCTTCACATATATTATATTTAAAAATAAGGAAAAAATTCATTTGACTCCTCTTTGCTTCTTCTCTCAAATCTCAATCATTATGAACTTTTTTAATTGGAGTTTTTGAACAGAGAAAGTGAGAGAGAGACAGAGAGAGAGTGTGTGAGCAATGGAACCAAGAACTTTTATTTTACTATCAGTGCAATCGTACTATTTCGAATAAAATATTTCTCTCGCTAATCACTCCTCTAAAAAAATTCTCCAAAAAAAAAAAAAAGCGACTACATTTTCTAGTTGTACGACGAAAGACTCTTTTGTGCTGTTCTACTCATTGTTTCCCCACATTTCGTGGACTAAATTCAACAAAAAAAATATATTAAAAAAACACGGAAAACAATTTCCACAACACACACGAACGAGTACGAGAAGGAAGGAAGTTGCAAAATAAAACTTCTCAACGAACGTTTTTGAATACGTAACTTTTTTTTGTAAATATTAAATGGTCATTTACCAAAACAAAAACTGACCATAGGATTTGATACGACTTGCCACAACGGACCCTTGTGAAGGGGTTACACTATACACATTAATGGAATCCCCAGGAGAAAGGGGGAAATCTATTCCATCAAATAACAAATGAGATAACCATCATCGAAAACAAAATCAGAAAAAAGGTATTAGATTCTGAAAATATTTGTGACAAAATTAAATGACAAAATTCCACATAATTTTCTCACCCCCCAAAAAGACTCATCTTTACCCCTAATTCAAAAGGAATGTAAAGGGAATCCTACCCCAATCACAGCCATGTGAATGACCAAAGGACGTGGTTTAGTAGTGTAGTAGAACGGAACCAAGGAATCATTTTCCCCTTTAATACTTTAATTAAATACTACTACAACTCCAATAACTATTGTTACAAAACGCCCCAAAAAATAAAAAGAGACTTGACTGATCCAATAAGAAAGGAACTAAAAAAAACGCAACAATAGAGACTTCAAATAAAAGGAGGAGAAAGTGTAGAAAATAATTATACGTTCCATTCAAGTCTCTTTTCGTTGATTCCAAAAAAAAAAAAAAAAATTGAAAACAAAAACATGTCTTCTAAATAAAAAGGAAGAAAGAAGAAGATTCAAAGAAAAAACAAACCAGATCCTGCAAAATGACAACAAGATGGGATGAAGGTTGAAGATGAGGAAATTACTATTCTCGCCCAAATCCTCTCTTACATCCACTTGTACAACCAGAGGAAAATCGTTATTTGGTGAGCAGTCTTCCCATCTTCACTTTTGCCAATTCAAATCCATTGGATTTTAAATGTAACAAACACAATTTAAAAAAATACCAATACTCCTGGCACCCCAAAAAATACTGATATTTACCACGAACATAAAAAAAATAGTCACTGGGAAATGTAACGGTGCCAATAAAATTGCGTCAAAAAAAAAATTAGCAAAATAAAAAAAATCCTAAAAAAGTTGGTGAACAGTAGTTTAAAAAGGGAAATATAGAGAATTTTGAAGACGTAATGAGTACAGTGTGAAACGGGAAGTGTCACCAAGGAAAACTTGTGTTGGTGGAATAAATTTTCAAAAAAAAAGAAAGAAAAAAAAAGGAAAAACATATTTTTTTGGAAAGTTTAAAAAAGGGGGAAATATAAAATACATTGGATTGGAAAAATAAAAGGAAGGATTAATAATAGAGGAGAGTAAATAAAGGATAACAAATGCAAGCAGCATCTCCAGGAGGTTACTCAGGTGCAGTGGGTGGGTCACCCGCGGCTGGGCCGGGCGGAGTGACCAGTGCAAATGTGGCTGCCTACGGCTCCAAGCCTGTCAATGGTGGCCGATTTGATTTTGACGACGGGGGCACGTACTGTGGCGGGTGGGAGGATGGGAAAGCCCATGGGCATGGAGTTTGCACTGGACCCAAAGGACAAGGGGAGTACTCCGGATCCTGGCATTTTGGATTCGAGGTCTCAGGCGTCTATACTTGGCCAAGGTAAGCAACTACAAACAAATATCACCTGTGGATCTCCCTACTAATCATATTTCCTCCTTATAATACTTCCTTACTTCCTTCAAATAGGGTAACGCTTAATATTGCGCTTTTGTACAACGTTTTTCTCAATTTTTTTCTCCAGCTGTGACCTAAATAAGGAATTTTGAAGAAGGGATTCTAATATGTAGCATTTTAAGCTACAACAAAAAAAAATATTTATTAAATTTCTCCGCACTGATTTCATGTTATGATTTTTTTTAAAACATACTACAGTTCACAAATCTGGGCATTTACAGATAATTGTGACCACTCCCATCTTCAATTGTGGTAAACATTTATAATTATGAAAAAAAGTTACTACTAGTAATTACAGACTTACCATATGTGGGGTCATCTTGAAAGTCTGTTTGAATAATTCCGCAAAGCCGAGAAAAAAAAATGAAGCAGGTTAAGTTAATACTAGAATGGTTTCCCGGAAAAACTTTGGGATTTTTTGGATTTTACAATTTAATGAATTTGCTGACCGTATAGTTAATGAATAATATGGGCAGGCACTAGTCTTCTTAATTTTGCATCCTATTCTTTCATTACGCGTAGTTCTTGATTAAATTGGTGGGTGGTCACAACTAAAAGCTTTATCATACGTTCACAAGTGCATCGTTTCCATTGTTTTCCCGAGTACTCAAATACACACATAGGAAGCCGTTTGGAATCAAAAGTGCATAAGTCTGTTTTGAAAACTGAGATTTACTCATGAAAAGTTTCCAGTACGACTATAGAATATACACCATGTCATGCATTTCTGTCAGGTGTCATCGAAAGTGTTTTAAAAATATTAATTTTTAAAACTGTAATAATCAAAGTTTTCCGTGAGGACACATTAGCGTGGTTTTTTCTTCCTCCTGTAAAATTTTTTTTTTTTGGAACTTTACTCCTTTTGCTTCCGATTGCTTCATATGTTCGGTCCTTTTTAGTTGTTTTTTCTATTACTTATCTTACTTATCTCAATAATTATCCTGGCATTTAATTCCTTCCCATTATATTGTCCCAAAATTTCTGCTCAAATATCAATTCTTAATTACTTTTTATGTATCTTTCTGGCTATTACGATTTCAAGTAACAATTACTTTTAAATTAATCTGGTATTTACTAACTCCTAATTACAATTACACTATTTACATCTGCCAGCCCTGTGACAATACATGTGTGTACATGTGTGCATTTATCAGCGACAACCTGTTCCTGTGACCGTCTGTACAAAAAGCAATGAACAAGAATGGCTATGAAATATTAAAGAAGCCTTTTATGGTTCAAGTATTTCTTGATAAACCCCATTCTTGCTTGATAACAAAGGGAAAATGTGAAAAAATAAGGTTACTAGAATTTTTTTACGAACGAATTTACTGTGATTTATGATATGTACCCTTCAGCCTATGGCCAAGCTTCTCAGCCTCAGAGAATTTTTTTTTTCAAAGTGTAATCATGAGAATTGAACTTTTTTTAACGGGAATTTTCTTGGGAGTCCAAAAATGTTTTTGGGGGTAATAACTAAAAACAATATTTTAGCAGAGTCTAAAAAGCAGACACTGACCATAAAAAATGAAAAAGAAAATAGCTGATGCTACAATATTTTTTCTCTCTCTCTTTATCCTTTTCCCTCTCTTCCGCCCTTCCTCACTACGCAAAAATGACGGAGGAGACTAAGAAATCATGTTGTTTATTCAGTTCCCCATAAAAGAGTTGTGACTGCCGAGGAAATAATTTACTGCAACACTACCACAACAAGCCAGGCCTTTATCCTTGGGTGGTGTATATTTCATACTTGCTATTTTTTTTGCTGTATACCAAAGAGTCCAAAGAATTCCGTCGTCCCTTTTTTTCTTACGAGGTTTAGTTGAGTGATTTTTTTTCATTTAGCTCCTCCTCCCCCTCCTGCCAGTCCCATTCTTTGCACAGGCCACTACGTACGTCCAAGCTATGGCTAAAAACTAAGCTACGGGTAATTTTTTCCCGTTGGGGTGGGCGTCATGTATAGGGGACCATTCCTTTGATGAAAAAAAAACGGGAAGTATCTGGGGAGATGAATGTGATGCTGGGGACTACATTGTGTAAACGATGATATTCCCAGACCAGAACGCTTTGGGGGAGGGGAGAGGAGAAAGCAAAGGAAGAAGGAAAATGTATGCAGTTTTTGAAATTATGAAACACGGAGACTCATATTAAGGAAAGTGGGGAAAGTGCCGTGGATTTAATAGTTAGATTGTAGAATTGGGAAATATCAGGCCAGTGGCTTTGTGTACATTTACCTCACTTGTTGTTTTTTCGGGTGGCCTGCATCCTTTTTTGGGCAGAAAGTTTTAGTACGGGAAAAGGAGAAACGAATTAGCCACGTTGGTTATTTCTTCACATTTTTTTTAATGCTGTGATTTTCTCTCGCTCCGGGCTTCTTTCTCTGTTTCTCTTTTGACTTTCACCCTTTATTTTTCTCTTGCTTTTTTTTTTACTTTTTTTTCTATTCCTTGTTTGACTTTTCCCGTTTATTTTTCTATTCCTTTTTTGACTTTTCCCGTTTATTTTTTGCTTCCTTTTTTGACTTTTCCCATTTTTTTATTTTTTGACTTTTCCCATTTTTTTATTTTTATTTTTTGACTTTTCCCATTTTTTTATTTTTATTTTTTGACTTTTCCATCTATTTTTCTTTCTTTCTTGTTTGACTTCTCCCGTTTATTTTTCTCTTCCTTTTTTGACTTGACCCATTTTTTTTTCTTTTTTGACTTCTCCATTAATTTTTATTTTTTGGCCTTTCCCATTTATTTCTCTCTTTCTTTTCTGACTTTTCCATTTTTCCCCTTACTTTTCTGACTATTCCATTTATTTCTCTCTCTTGCTTTCTTTTCTGACTTTTTCATTTTTTCTCTCTCTTGCTTTCTTTTCTGACTTTTTCATTTTTTCTCTCTCTTGCTTTCTTTTCAAACTTTTCAATTTTTTTTTCACTCTTTATTTTCTGTGTTTTCGGTATATTTCTCTCTCTCCCTTCCGTTTCTGCAGTTTCAATATTATTTGTCTCTCGCCAACTCTATTAGATTTCACAGTTCCCCCTTCTTTCTTTCTGCCCCATTTTTGATGGATTTTTTGCAGTTTCTTTGCTTTCATTTCTGTATTACTACTCACCTTTCTGCGGGTCTTTGCTTTTCACTTTCAAGTCACTTTTCGCTACCTTCCCACTTGTATCAGCTTTTGTTCCTGTCTTTTTTTCTCTCTCTTGTTCTGTATTTCTCCCTGTCTTTCTGTACTAGCAACCTAGCAATGGAGGTTGTCTACGGTCTTCCACTGTCTTAATAATACTAAATGGAATTGACACAAGTCGTTGTTTTCCTGATGGTCTGTGAATAATATGAAAGGTGTATGTATAAGTATTGTCATACGATTCCTTGACTCTGCCCGAACCCTCCCATATTTGCTTTTCAAGTGACCTCTATCTGCTCATTTCTCAGGAGGATTTCCTCTTATTGACATACAATTGTGAGGAGATTTCGTTAGGCTGGGGGGCTTTTCTATTTCGGATTGTTGGACATTCCTTCTCACATTCGAGGATGGGGAGTTCTTTTTTTTCCTTACAGTGGCTTCTTTCCCCCATTTTGATTTTCTTTTTTCACTTTCTCATCCATTTCACACAGATACAATCACTTCTGAGTACATGGACGCTTTTACCTTACAATAATATTACTTAAGGGGAGTTCTTCCTGCCTTTTCTGTGTACATAAAGGAAAGTCTACTTCGCTATTCCTTGTGATTGCATGCGTGCATTTGAATTTAATCTGATTTTGGTGGTAAGTGCACCTCCCCTTTTTCCCATGATTTATTCTGATAAATGACGATCCCGTGAGGATATTCTGAGGATATTATCAAATCATGACAACAATGTCATTCGGAACATCTACGGAAATGTAATGGCTGTTAGGACAACAAGTCGTAACGTAATATTGTACGATCTTACCTCTAGAATCCCCATGATGTATTCACGAAAATAACCTAAGGAAAGAGACGCTCCCATTTAAAGCAAGTTTCCGCTGAAGAAACTATCTCCTGTATACCTTCAATTGAATGTATGGCAACAATCCAGGTAGCATGCATAAGGACGTAATTTCTTTTAACTTCCAGGAATAAGTACTTCAAGTTAATTCATTTAAGTCCCATCCACCTGTAAGCAAGGCGCACGACCGGGAACTTTGTATTTCTTAAAATTTATGGGAATTTTCTGTGTTGGCGAAATAGAATCTCTGTCGTGGAAATTAATCTGTAGTACAACTCTCAGAGGAGTGCTTCAGGAACATTTGGAGGCTAGTCTAGTACATGGTCGTAATTTTAAGAATGAGCATTCTCAATATATGCTTGGAGAATGTCTACCTCCACGGTCAAGTTGGAGGGATTATAATTACATGAGCTTACTGTACCAGGATTATGATGGTATTATTACTATTATCCTCACTATTTACTTCCTCAAATGAGACACTGCTTCCCCTTTCCCCAAAGGTATATTTATATGGTAGTGCCTGCATACGCTTTCGGATACATAGAGAAAGAGAGACGGACACAGACTTGTTAGAAAAGAAAATAGGAGATATATCAGAAAAGGAAAGCAAATAGAGAAAGTACCAAAAACGGAGGCAAGGACAGTGATGTAAGGAGTAAGACCCAGGCACACACATGAGACATGGGAAAAAGGCGAGAAAAGGGCAGGGATAGATTAAAAGAGAAAGAACGACAAGAAAGGAAAGGAAAAAATATTCAAAAGCAGAGAGAGAGACAGACAGAAAAAAATCCAAAATCAGAGAGAGAGAGAGAAAAAAATCCGAAACCAAAGAGAGAGGAAAAAAATAAAAATCCGAAACCAGAGTGAGAGAGAAATATAAAAAATAAAAATCCGAAACTAGAGTGAGAGAGAAATGTAAAAAATAAAAATCCGAAACCAGAGTGAGAGAGAAATATAAAAAATAAAAATCTGAAACCAGAGTGAGAGACAAATATAAAAAATAAAGAAAGAAAGAGAGAAAGAAAAAGAAAAAAACCAAAAACAGAAAGCAAGAGAGAAAGAAAAAGAAAAAAATCCAAAAACAGAAAGCAAGAGAGAAAGAAAAAGAAAAAAATCCAAAAGCAGAAAGGAAGAGAGAAAGAAAAAGAAAAAAAATCCAAAAACAGAAAGGAAGAGAGAAAGTAAAAAATAACAGTCCAGAAACAGAGAAAGGAAGAGAAAAAGTAAAAAAAAAATCCAAAAATAGAGATGTGATGAGAGAAAGACAAAAATAAATATCCAAAAACCGAGAAAGGAAGAGAGAAAGAACAAAGGAATATAAACAGAAAAACTGAGAAAGCAGGAATGAAGACAACATACCAGAGAGATGAAAGAAAAAGACAGAAAAATATCGTTGAGAAACAAAAGAGGCGTGTAGACAAAACCAAAGGGAAATAAATAAGGACAATGCTGATGATGAGAGAAAATGCAAAAAAAGGACGGAGAAAGACATTGAAAAATTCAGAACAGGAGTGAAAGAAGGATTAATACGACGTCCGTCTTTTATGATTACAAATGAGAGGCTTTTGTGGGACATTCTCCCATAAAAGAAAATGGAGAGGAAAATCCAGTCCAAGGAAATTGATATACAAGTACAACCCGGGACGTATACATCCTACGGAGTTCACTAAACAAATGCCCGCCCTCCAATTCTTTGACCACTCGCTTTTTTCCCAGTATCATTGCCCAAGTGTTACACGTGTGGATGTCGAACAAAAGACAAGAAATTAGGGGAGAAATTGTGAAGCTTGAATCCTCCTAAAGCCCCATGGTGCCTTCTTCAAGATTCTTCTCTTAATAATAAGGCACTTTCCTCTCTTCTCCCATTTTTTCATCTCCTCCTGTGGGCCGTCTCATAAAAAAAAAGGTTGTAGGGGAATTAACTGGCATGTGTTGACATAGTGGAAATCAAGATGTTTCTCTTTACACTAGAGAAAGAGGGAAGAAATGAGATAAAATTCCGTCAAGATATGTATGTACATATTTTACTATTTTGCATTTCAAATTCTCGGAGAAACTTGCTTAAGAAGCGTGTGGTGGAAGCGGAAACTGCTAGTATTATATCTTCTTTTGTCCCGTATTGTATTCTAGAGACAGCTGGTGGGCTCTTACCACATTGGGTCACACAATACTCTGTTACTTTACCCTTACTTTTATTCTCATCTCCCGTCCATCGTCATGCTCTCTCCCGTCAAGTTGCCAACGGCCATCTCCTGGAGGAAAAGTGATAATAATACACTCATATATTACGAGCATTATAAAGACACCCTGGTTTAACCCCTGTACAAATACGCACAAACATCTACATTGCTCCTACCCGGGATTTTTGTCCACAATACCCAGAAAATTACAATGGCGGACTCACCCCCAACTTCATTTTTCCCCATTCTAGGTCATAAGCTTTTTTGCTCAGATTTAAGCAGCAATGTGGTGAATTCTTTTCATATTAGGAATTCCCCGTATTCTCACGTCAGTATACACATAGATACTCATAATGATAGTCGTAATAATAACCGTCTCTCCCATTCCACGCCGCAAGCTTTATTGCTTATTATTATAAGAAGCTTTCTTCTCTCGTATTACCTGCATCATACTTTTTTAGCACTATTAGCCCCTAATGTAAAATAGGATATGCATGAATTTCTGGAAAAGTGCAGCAAGAAGAAAACAGAGTTCATGTTCGTATTTGGAGCAGCTTCTACTCTTGTTAAAAAAAAACCATTTCAGCGTCTGTGTATATTGTAGAGTTGTTTGGGAGTTATTTTCGTACTCGCCATGTGTCAGAGATAGAAGAGAGGGAATGGGAATGTACAAGGAGATGGAGAAAGGCAGAATGAAGGGTGTTGAGAATGAAAAAAGAGTAAGACAACAGAAGTGGGAGATTGCATAACAGACCCCAAAGACTGGCGTATCGAGAGGCAGACGAAATAAAAATGAGACAAAATACATTAAGGAGCAAGAGAGGAAAGGGAAGGAAAAATAAGGAAAGAGAATTGGGAATAAGAAAGAAAAAGAAAGATAATAGAAAGAAAGAGAATAAGAAAAAAGAAAGAAAAATAAATAAGATTATAAGCAAGAGAATACGGAGGAAGATAATAAGAAAAAAGAATTGAGGAAAGACCAAGAGGGACTAAATAATAGCCGGAAACAAGAAAACAGAATTAATTAAACGTAGACAGGAAGAAAGGATAAACAGGGGAGAGAATCAATTAAGAAAATAGGGAAAGGCAAGGGAAGTAAACGGAAAAGATAATAAATTAAGGAAAAATAGTAAGACAAAGAGAACGTCAACGTGAAAGATAATGAATTAAGGAAAAATAGCGAAAAAAGTGAAAGTAAACGGGAAAGAGAATGAATGAATGAAAAATAATAAGAGAAAGCCAGTGGTAGAGAGAATGAATGAATGAAAAATAGTAAGAGAAAGAGAAAGTAAACGGGAGAGAGAAAGACGTGAGAGATTTGAGGAGAGGAAAAGAGACAATTAAGGTAAGGGTTATAAAGAAAACATGGAGAATAGAATGGGAGAGAGAGAAGAAAAAACGTAGGAGCCGAAGAGATAACGAGAACGAAAGAGCGTGGAGACCCAGAACATAAAAGTGAGGTACAGATTGAGCCAACGTGGAACAGAAACTACCGGAGAAAAGTGAGTGAAGGCATAATAAATGTAAATAAACTGGAACTGATAAAAAGAAAAGGAGAAATGGATGGTAGAGACCTAATAAAAAAACAAAGGGATGAAAAGAGAAAAGAAGGATTGTGATTATGATCCCGTGAGATAAGACAGGGGGCTTAAGAGAAGTCGATAAAACGTGCTACATATGAAATTTTGATCACAAAGCCCCTGTGAGTCTTTTCAAGGTTTTGAGGCTTACAACCAAAAAGTATAACTTTTTTCTCCTCTTGCATATTGCCCTAACGGAAAAAAATAAAATCAGGAAAATGGCAGATTATTACGACATATGTAGTCACCAATTTATCCCATGAATCCCCGCAATTGACCAAAATGAGATTATCCCTCTCACCTTCAATCCTTTCCCCGCCTACAAACATCAAGCCAATATGTCTTCCTCGATTGGAACCTAAAAAAGATGAGTTGTCCCTAAAAATGTAGGCCACCTTAAATATTAGCCAATTTGAATTCCAATTCCAGACAAATTTCACCAATTACATTTTGGATTGTAGCCTACAATATTTATTCCTATGCGTATAATGCTTGGTTGAAATATGCAAGAATGGTTCTTTTTACATCAAGCCAATGTCTTACACTCACTAAGATAAAATTGCCATCAACAGGAAATGGCAAATGGGGAAAGGTAGGCAGTATGTTATTACTTTTGATAGTATTTGCGCCGTTGGAAAGTGGAAGAGATTACTCCAAAACAAATCAAACGGGATTTGTAAATATTCTTCTACAACGATGAAAATTGCAAGGGAAATAACCAAATTCGTTTTTCCCCTGAACGAGAGGATAAGGCTATAGGAAAGGTGTATTGGGACCGAAGGACTACGATTACTTAGAAATACTGCCGTATACAGCACATGAAGTAGAAGTATGTCTTAGCTTCTTCATGTACGTTAAAATGTACTTCTTATGTGAAGTCAGTCTTTTAAAAAAAAAGTTTCACATCTAGCTATATGCATACATTCTGGTGTATATATTGTGGTAATAAATGGTTGATATATTCTTATTAGCATTTTATTCATTCCAGTTCCGGTTTTGAATTGAAATTTCCTTCTCTTTTTTACTCTCTCCGATCTAGCTTCTACGGGTAGTGTATTTTTATATTTTACACTTTCTCCGTTCACCAGTCTTTTCTCCAATTTTCTCTATTTTATCTCCCGCTTTCTCTCTGCCCGCTATCTTTCTTCTTCTTCCCTCTCTTCTCTCTCTTTTTCCTCTCTCACTTTCTCTTTTCTCTCTCTATTGCTCTTGACGTCTCTCTGACTTTTCTTTTCTCTTATTTTCTCTGTTGCTTTCTCTCTCTTTTGTCTATTTCTCTCTCTCTCTCTCTCTCTCTGAAACTCCCAACTCCCTTCCTCTCTTTTCTTTCTCCTTTCTCTCGTCCTCTCGGGTTCACTCTCTTCCTTCCTGTTATTTCAATCCCTACCTTCCTCTTACTCTTTTGCTTTCTCCTGTCTCAATATATTCTTCTAATCTCTCGTTTGCTCTCATTCTCGGTGCCACATTCATTCTACATCTCTCCCTCTGCCTTTTTTCTCTTTCTTCTCCTTTTCTTAGCCTCTCTTTCTCCCTCTCCATCCAATCGCCTCTGCATCTCTTTCCTTCTCTTCCCTTTTCATGCCTCTGACGTCAATTGGGAGAAAAATAGTAGATAGAAGAAGAGGGTGTTTGGAAGTATCTTCATACTGCTTGAGACAATAGTGATGATGATGATGATTTTTATCCCTTCTCCTCCCTCTTTATAGTTTTTGTTCAAAAGAGACGGAGACAGGTTCCAAACTGTAGTTTTTAAGTAAATGGAGAAGGAGCATCCCTAACTTTTCGGGGTGGTGAATGGGGAGAGAAATGGCTAAACAATAGGATATTTCGTATCTGTTGTGTCCTAATAAATACCGTATAGGTATATCCCTTAAAATCTACCACGCTTTTCCCCACATCACATCACAACGTGGAATGAACGGGTGGGGGAGGGGAAAGAGAACATTATGTTCACATGGGGCAACGTGGTAATCCAAACGTTGAGTTAATGACACTCTATACATATTATATACACTTACATTTTTGGCCTATAGGCTTATAGGTCCCCACTTGAAGGGGCAACTCTCGTTTGTAATACATTACTATATACCACACTACAATGTGGCTATTAGTGGCCCCGGTACGTTCCATATGCCATGGCACGGGTAAAATGTACAGGTTTAGCCCTAAAAAAAGGCAATGAACTCAAACGCCTATAACTTCTCTTGTGTGCGTAGCAGGGACGTGAGAAATAGCTCATTGTCAAGGGTAAACGTAGGGCTTTCAGAATTGCTACGGACCCTCCGTGTCATCTCATCTTTGTCCTCTGCTGCTACATTGAATTGAGAAAGGGTACAGTGATAATAGTTGGCAATTCAAACAGCTCTAACGTTTTCGCGTGTTTTAATGAGTTATTTCATGCAAAACAGCGTTTGAGCCTTTTTCCATTGATCAACCTGCATACGTACATATGTGTATGTAATGTACATACGGCTTGTTATGAACACAGGCATTACATTGGAAGCATTTGGTGGGATTACTGACATTTATATGGGGATGGTTGGTGGTTGCGTGTTTCCGTCATATGAAGCGTTTGGGGTCAAATCAGCCTAAGTCCCAAAATTTCGAGAATGATTGGTTTGTTTCAAATCAGCATAGGTTTGTTATATTGTCCCCAAATTTATGCGGGTCATAGGTCAGCCTAACACAGTATGAACCCTAAAATAACAAGCCCTTAAATATGGTTCGGATTCTTCAGAGGGATATGGTGGAAATGTGGAGGAATTGGATTGCTCCTAGTTTGTATGCTTAATATAGCGAAATCTCGATTTCGTTGCCAAAACGGACTAAGTCCATGAAATTGATGCCTTAAAATTTGCATTTTGTAAACGGACCGCGCTGGATTTTCGAAAATTTGCACAGTGGTGAGGTTATACATGATGAGTATGTTCATGGGAAAAAGTGCGAGGAATTTGTAAGTTTTGATATCTGTACAGTTTTTTGGACTTCCTGTAAAATTTGTTCCAATGGACTTAGGCTGGTTTGATTCCGAACCCCCCATATGTACATTACATCCCCAGCTATGGGACTGTGGCTCTTTGTGTGGCTGGGTTTTAAGAGGTCATTTCAATGTATGACAGCGGTAAAGTTTATGTTGCCATAACAATGTATAATATCATGGTCTCTTCTCCCCTCGACCGTGTAATTTAATTCAGTACCTGTAAACTGTGCTCTTAAAAGTGTCTGTTCATAAAAAGGGGGGAAGGGGAGTTCCTGGAGAGACTTTCTCTCCCTTTTCCCATTCTATGGAAGGTGCGGTTTCCCTTGAAAGCCGGAACCTATTATTATGCATGGGAATGGAGCATGTTGCTACTCTCCTGATACCGTGCTAATATTAAGTGATGTTGGCGCTGATATTGTCGGCTGAGACTCTCAGAAAAGCAGGAGGAAGATCTCGTCGTCATTTTCATTGAAGATGTAAAACCTTTTTGTGACAATGGAGGGAAAAATGGGCTTTTATACTCGTCAAGGGTGCGTGTACACGGAGATTTTTATTGGGGGAGACATGCTGAACGTTGGATGAGGATTTTTTTTAACCTCTGGAATAGATACATACGATTTATATATGGTATATACATGGAACCTCTTACGATTCCATTGTTATAAGCTCTCCATATTATTCTATTTTTGGAACTGATATAGTTGTGTGAGGTTTAAAAAGGAACTTTCTACTTCCGGTCTCCCGGTTGAATCCCCCCAAAATTTCCCTGTTTCCCATTACGTGGAAAACTGTTGAAAAATTGCATTCCTTCTTTAAAATGTGCATTTTCTAAAACTTTACTTGTGTTTTCACGTGTACATCAATTTCCAATGAAATTTAGTAATCCCCTTCAAATTAAATTGACCTCACCGTGACCCATTTTTTCTCTTAGCCATCAGTTTCCCCTCACTTTGGCCCTAATACAAAGTTTGAAGTACCAAAAAAAATTTATGGAAGTCCTTTGCGAGCTCCCTGTTCATGTCATGACATTACCACATCCAAAATCATTTGGTGTGTTGTATGCACCCTTGCACATTTTTGTTCAAATAAAATCCTGAGTGTTTTAAGTCGTTGAACGTCTACATGGTTGAGTTGTTTTTTTGTAGGAAAAAGAAAAGAAAAAAAAGAAAAATAGAAGTCTCCTGTTCAAAGACAGTTGACTCTAAATGTGCAAAAGTAGTACTATACTATGTCTGTGGCTCCCTCGCATATAAGTGTACACTACGTACGTGGAATTCACAATGTGTATTTATCTCGAGGTATTCCTAAAGGCGATGTTTGGCTCATGTCTTGGATAAGACTTTTTTTTTTTTTTACTTTTTTCTTCAATGTAAGTTACATACCCTTTCGTTTTTTCTTATCCCCAGAGTTAAAAAAAACTCTTAAATATACAGTGGGATAAGGGAATACTTGTTTTATACAAAAAAAAATATAATGCTCTGTTGTGAGTGTTTTTTTCTTAATTTTTAAACTACACAGGAAGGAGTATTAGTAAAAGTGTGCGTATGTGTAAATCTCTACATTAAAGACACTGAGCGTATGTTCATTTTTGCTCATACTTATTACGCTCCCTTCTCCTCTCTCTCTATCTTTCTCTGTCTCTCTCTCTCGTTCTCTCTCTCTCATTTTCTGTATGAAGTCAAGGGTTTGTGAGATCACAGGGAACTATTTGGTGTAACTGGTTCGTTGGTTGAGTTTGTGTGTGTGTGTGTGTGTCTCCCGACAATTTCCTTGTCTTCCAAGTAACTGTGTGAGTAGCTGGAGTTACGAAAGGAAAATCAGGTCTGATGAGCCCATCCTGTTGCCAAAATAGACTGGCTGTTGGAGCTCTAGAAACTACGAATTCGTTTGGAATTTCTTCTGCAGAGGCAGGATGCCAAGGCTTGATCTCTTTTTTCTCTCTCTCTCTCTCTCTCTCCGCTCTTTCTCTCTCTCTCTCCGCTCTTTCTCTCTCCTTCTTCTCTTTCTTCTTTCTGGCTTAAATACAGACGAAGAAGAAAAAAGTGTGTACTTATGTATGTCCCCGCTGCCACGTTAGATGAGTATGGGACTCTTGTTCGTCTTCATGAACTAAAACTGATTTGCATTTCAGCTTTTGCACTCTTTTTTTTTTTGGTGTGGCTCAATCGTTGAGTTAATATTTGAAAACCTCTGGCTTTGCTGGTAACCTTAGCACACCGGTGTGTGTTAGTCCAACAACAAGTCACGTCTAATAGAACACAAGTTCCGTTTTTTTTTTCGGTTTTTTTCTTGCATTTTACCAAGAGGAGAAGCCATGGTTTTAGGTGTAGGCTTAATGTATATGTATGTATGTATGTATGTAGTTATATGTATAATTTCATATATATGTCCATATGCATGCGTGCATTCGCTCCTCTTCACCGTTTCTCTCTCTCCTTTGCACAGATTTTTTTTACTGCTTGCAATGCGTGCCTCCGACTATAAGGAACATTATCTGAGCCAAGCGACGAGAGTTTGTCTGGTCTATGGGATCTGGCATTAAAGGGGAAATGTGCACAGGAATTATTGCTACACATTTTTCTACTCCTCTCCTGATTGTCCTCCCTTGCATGTAGAGACGGATTTTTTTAAACTTTCTCTCTTCCTTCTGTGCAAAAAAAAATATCCTTGTAAAAACTAGGAAATTGCCAGTAAAATATTAAAAAAATGATGTCATTTCAAATTTATGTACGCTCTGCTCCTCTTTGAAGGTATGGTCAAGAGGCAGAATGGTTTTTAGTACGGAGGGGTTTTATGTATACTTATTGTTTAGAAATGGTGGCAGTAATATGTGTATGAATTCGTAAAGACACACTTTCACACTCATTGGCAACACATTCTATAGCCTGGGATGTTGAAGAAAAATATTTACGCACGAGTGTAACCTGAATTCCTTCCAATTGTTGCCTGTAAATTCTTTGTCCTACCCAATTTTAGTCTGAACACTATTCTCGTGTTTTTTTTTTTGAAATTATTGTACTTATTGTATTACTTTTTAAAATTTTAAAAATTCAAATTTATGCAAGATATGTTTCCCTGCCCGGAAATTGGATGGCGTAAAGCGTATAAAGTAATTGAAACAAACTTATTGAGACGTGCTTTTGTGGAAATCTCCTTTTCGGATTTATTGGGACGACTAATGCCCACGCATTTACTGAGATAATTTAATGCTCAAGTGAATGACATGACCTCGAATATTCTTCACAAACTTTAACCTCTCTCCAATCGTCACGGGTTCCAATTTTTTAAAATCTTGGGACGCTGTATTGAATTGCCTCTCCAAAGGCAATTAGTTATCATTGTCTGGAAGACCCAATTTTGGACCAACTACATCCCATCCTAATTCTAAAGCTGACCACATGAGTGATTCCCGTTTAAAACAATAGTATGTGGACCGACTCCCAATACTATTATCTGACTTTTCCATTAAATACATTGGATTTGAGCCTAAAGAAGAGCCTTGTCACTATGAGAATTTCCACGAAATGTAGTTCGTGTTGAAGGGAAGAAAAAACTTTTGAGGCATTGGCTATGCATGTTCTTACAGGGGGGTTTTGTTTGTGTGCCCGTAGAAACAAACACTTATTATATTTGCGGAATTGATTTATGATTACGAACGACAATGTCGGGGCTAGTTGTATATGATTATGTGCCAGGACAACACGGAGGATGTGTACACATGTACCAGTCTAATCGTTCAGTGGCTCTTGTGAACCGAACCGGAAATTCCTAACCTTCTACCACACGTCACACTATGCATGTATGTCACGGAGACACACCAAAAAAAAAATTTTTTTTTACTACTTTAGTAGTAGATTTATATGCCTTTGGTCCTTATCCGAGGTGACAGCACCAATGCAGTAGATATTATTAGTAGTACTAACTAAAGTTATATCAGAAGAGTATACTACTAGTTCTTATGATTCCAGAGTATTACCTACATGTACATAAGAATTGGGTTCAGGCCTAATTTCTTACCCCCTCCTCCGCTCTGTCTCTCTCTCTTTCTCTCTCCCTCTCTCTTGTC
>JAQGBT010000350.1:0-56994 GCA_034698585.1 Disparrhopalites patrizii
TACTCCTACCCCTTCTGAATGAAAGCCTCATGGGAAAAACTATTTGATTGAAGAAATAAATTTACAAAAATCATGTTCATAGACAGCTCCATGAATTTATGATTAAGAGCCCAGTAAAAAAATTCCTTCTCTACTTAAAACATCATATTCCTTTTGAAGCTGTAAATCGTTTACTAAAGAGATTTAAAAATAAAAATTCTTCTTTGGAAATAAGTTTGAGAAGATTTTTTTTTTTTTTTTGTAAATTTATTTACACAATTTCTTCCCATGGACTTTGCAAGGATTTTACATGGACACGATGGGGAAAAAGGACAAATATAGAGAGAAAAAGAGATAAAAAGAATGGTCTTCTTAATTTTTTTTATGAGGGGTATTATTTTTTATGTCCCTCATCCCCAGAAATACCACTTGATATACTGTTACGGATTTAGATGATTATGCACAAAAAAAAACACACACACGCACGTATACGTAGAACATGTCATGCACATTACGGTAATAATACATGAAAGCCGAGGAAAACCACGTAGGAGAAAAAAAAGCATCTTCAAAAATTACTACTGATACCATAACGTAATAAAAATAATACAAAAAAAAACAACAAGTAAGTAAGTAAACCCCAGTACAACCAAAAACACTTCCTTCTTCTCTGAACTTTTTTTTAAACCCTTTCGTCAGGCAAAATTCCAGTGCTGAACAAGAAATTTAGTACAAATACAAACGCTCGCATTTGGAATATGATCCTTGTTTATTAACACGCTTGAAAAGAAAAAATTCCTTTCAGGGCCTAAAAATTCCTCTTGCCCAATTATAGCCGTAGTTTTTTTTAATGTTTGAAGCAAGCAGTTTTATGTATAAGTATATAACACTTGCTGTTTTTTAAGAAGCCATACATAGGAGATGTCTCCTGGATTCTTGATTTTTTCTCCTTTCAAAAAAAAAAAAAAGTAAAAGATAAGAAAAACTATGACAAATCAATGTTATAAATCAGGGCCAAAAACCATTATGCACACTTCCATATAGTGTATACACTAGTGAGCATATGGAACCCGTAATTAAATGTATGCATATCCCCCTTCATTTATTCCTTTCTACGATGTACACCCAGATACTGTGGTGGGGGAAATCTATCTCTTTTTTCCATCTCTCCGTCTAATAATAATTAGGGAATTGTACAATAACAACAAAGCACTTACTTTATAACTATAACGTACGCATTCTATGCATACATGCATATTAAGTATGTCTATTCCATTTTTTGTTTGCCAGAACCCACACACACGAGTGCAATATGTACCGGTGTATTTTTATCACCATCATAAATAACCCATTCGTTCACTGGGAAGACAGAATTTGGTGTCAAAGCAAAATCCCAATCAATGACGGCATGGCATTGGAACAAGTAGCTCAATTATTTAAATTAGCCACAAATGAGTGTGGCTAGTGAGTGCGAATACCTTATTTATTGCACATGAGACATTATGCATATAACATACCTTTTTTTGTCTCTATCCCTCTCTACCTCGTCTAATACTTGTGTGAGGGAGTACTAATGCCACTTTGGACACTAAAATACACACTTGAACCCCTACCTCCATGCATGCAATTTTGTCGCACTCACAACTCTTTAATAGTCATTACAAGTGCATTTGCAATTCTAATGGATTTTATCATGCCTCTTTATACCGCTCTTTCTCCCTCTCTCTGTATGTAGATTACACTTGTAATTCGTACAGGACTTTCTTGTTAAAATGAATGAAAATTATTTCGGTTAGGGACTAATAACGATAATTTTAAGAGTGTCTCTCTCTCTCTCTTTCACCATGTGCCGTTCCATTATTTCATATGGTTACAAAATTTCGCCCCAAAAAACTTTCATTTTTTCCTTTTCTAAACACAGTGGAATTATTTTCGCTGTCATTAACACACACCAAATATTTACCCACGGCAACAAATTATGCGAGTGAGAGAGAGTATAATTTTAATAATAAAAATACGCAAAACTGTACTTTTATGGTTACTTGCTCCAAAATATGCTTTTTCTTCTCCTGCAGTAAATCAGGGAAGAGCTTTATAAAATATGAAAATTATGATGATTCCTTTTTACCGTGAGGATATTCACAAACGCCTGTTAATTTTTCCTATTAAAGGGTTAGAGCTGTATAGAAGTGAGTGTATTACCATGAGTCGGTGTCATAATGGACGAATGAATCAACACTTCACACGAGCAAAACTCCTTGAAAAGTTTGAAGAACGGTTGAGGAAGAAGGAAGTGTGTATACATACGTGCTCAACTTAACCCTTTGAAAATGCAATGTATACGTCAACAATATTTAATTTTTCATGCTTCAAAGAGAGAAAGAGAGGGGAAAAAACATTAAAATCCTGGTGGGAGAGTAAACGCATAGAGAGAGAAAGAGGATCCTTGTTTTTTTTAATAAGGAAGACACATACTTTAGATTTCTTCTATCCTACTATTTACCTATCTCTGACAGACATGGAGTCTCTCATGAAAAATGTTCTTAACGTGTAATTATACTGGAGGTACAGGGTGGATCTTTTCCCAATAAAAAAAATTCACTGAACAAGCTAAGCAAAAACAAAACCAGGAAAAAATAAATCGAAAATTTCAACGACGAAATTCTACTGGCAAAAGATGTTTACAAAGATGCATGTTAGATAAACACTAAGCAAATTATTTCTTTCCGAAACGAAAATTATATCGTATGATTTTATGCATGTCCCACTATGGAGTTTCATTATAATTTCAAGGTACAGTCCACTCCACATCTCCTCCGCACAGGTGTCAGTTACATTATCACGGAAATCACCAGCTTTTTCAGGAGGTGGAACCATCCCTATTTCCCCCCGCAGCTCAAATGCCACACAATGCTCCTGGTTAGATTAAATATTCATTTATACAAATTAATTATACGGCTCATTTAAATTTAATTAATTGGTTTTTTCATCTCTCACTGTCTGGATGGCATTAGCGGTCGTGTGTGTATGAATTCCAGTTTTGCACCCTCTTGCTCAAGCAACATTCTTTCTTGCTTCCCCCTCCAAAAATCCTGCAATTCCTTCTCCCCCCCGCCATGTCCGGGTGGAATTGACAAAGAGTATTTCCTACAAGTCTTCACACACAAGAATCTGGCATGGAGCACCCTGTACAATTGTGAATTCAGATGAGAGAGAAAGGGATAGAGAAAAGGGTGAAAAGACGCAATCAGCGAAAAATCCATCCATCGTACAAAAATATAAAAAAAGAGGAACAAAAAAAAACAAAAAAAGCTAATGTTTTTAAAACTATGTTTTTACAACGTTGAATTCCTCACTTTAATTTAGTCTCAGTTCCAACGAGCACCAAAAAAGAAATGACTGTGAGTACGTTGTTTGTGTGTGTAAACTCCCGCGATAGATAAATGAACTCGGGTGAATGAGACATGTATAATGTTGGTGTGTATAATAATTACGTGGCTATAGAAAAAAAAAGTGCGTGTACACTTTACATACGCTTCAAATGTTAGGGGAAAAAATGGGGGAAAAAATGTGTGTACAAACATATATGCATCTCTTATTGTTAGTTGATAATTTTAGACCCTGTATACATATAGTGCCTGTAGCCTTTCGCAAATAGTAACAGCTTTCAAGGAAAAGTGCTTAAGTTCCCTACACTTATGCTTACGCATATAGGAAAAAAAATACAAATCTCAGGAGGAAAAGAAGATGAAGAGGAGGAAGACATTCCATTCCATGAAAATAACTGTCCCAGAGAAAAAGTACCCTCATTTAGTATTCTCATAGTTAAATAGTTCCACAACTCATGACTCCAACATGAACTAACAATATCTCTAGAGAGAGAGAGAGCAAGAGAGAAAGAAAGTAAGTAAGAGGCTTTTAATACTTGCTTCTTTTTTTTGTACATAAGTAACAATAAGAATATGCAGAGGAAAAATTACACATTGCCCACATACAAATCTTTCCTTTTCCACCATCTCAAATATTTCCTCTTCGAACGTACTACAAACCTTCGAAAATGTTCAGGGAAGATTAACTAGGAGAGAAATCCAACATGCGTACTTAATCACCCTTTAGAACGATCTTTGATTTTTGGGTTCACAGTAACAAACTACCATGCCATTAAAAATCTTGTTTTTTTCCCATCAGGCACATATAATTGATTAGCGTGTAAATAAATAAAAAAATTCCAGGATGAAAAAAGATCATTCCCCTTTACATGCAATTACAACGAGGGATTATTTTATTTATTCTTAATTAATTTTTTTTTATCTCTGCATCCTAAGCACATAATTTTTTATTGTGGGTTTTTGCAATCGTCAAGATGATTATTGTGAAGCTCATCACGATGATCATCAAAATCCTCATCAGCAATTTTTATCGTGCTAAAAATTTAAAGTTTCTATTTATGTATGTATGTACGACACATGATGTATAAGTAAATAAGTACGTAAGTTCGCACATATGTAAGCGTGAGAGTATGCAAAAATAGGTAAACAAACACAAAAAAAAGGGCCAGAATCATGATTCAATTGCACCATCCATTCCGCACACCCAATTACGGTCAAGTTACCAACAAGAACCGAAAGTATCCACGAAGGTGAAATGGGATATAAAGCGACGTTGTATAGTAATCCTTTTTTTACAGAGAATTCATGGACAAGTGGGAAGTACGTCGTATGAAGGTATGCCGGGTGCTTGTGTGAATGAGTAAGAATATAAAAATAACTCAAATTAGTTTGGAATTAGACACGACGAGAAGAAAGGAAAATTAAGAAGAAAAGAAGAAGGGGCTTATCTCAAGAGAGAGAGAGAGACAGAAAAAAAAATGAAGAGTGATGTATACTTAGCAAAAGAAATTTTTTGGAGGTTCTCTCAACAATTTCAAGAGAAGAACAGTGTATAATGGATATAGGGGGATAGAACAATGTAAAGAAAGAAAGGCTTACGTGTCTCTGATGACGTGCCCGGTGTTGAATGCCACTTAGAAGTTCAACCCACTCCAAGACTCGAAGTCTCAGTTGATGCCAGCGTCTCTCGAGCCTCGCAGTCCTCTTCGCATTCACGTCAGCTCCTCGACCTTGGCTCTGACATTGTCCTCTCAACGCTGCATGAACCTCCGCCGACTTCTCTTCTATCTCCGATTGTAATGCCTGAGTAAATCCAAAAAAATGGTCACATTTAGTTTTTTTTTGTTTTCTTTAATTACATTGAGCAATAATACAATTATTATCAGGGATGACTCATTTATTTAACAAGCAAACCAAGCAAAAAGCGGGGGACGTTTGTAGAGCTGAATAAATCTATACGGTAGCTCAAGAAAAAGTAAGGTTTTCAGCGAGTTCAAGTTCGTTTATCATGCTTTTTTCCCCAGATTTTGTGTATACTATACACACACAACTTTTGTGAGTGAACATCAGTTTTAATGGGAATAATAAATCCTCTTCTTTAACTACTCTTATTTTCATCATAGCTATCACATGTTCCTCCTGGTCTGGTTAAAAAAAATGGACTCAAGTACGAAGGAAAGTAAATACGGAGTTCATGTGATATGTATCAGGAGGAAAGTAAAAGAAGCACATTCTACAAATTTCTGTCTTAGCACAAGATCATCACCTCTTTCTTTGAACTTTTCTCTAAACCGAGATGAACTCTCACAAGTTTAAAAAAAATATTGTGTGAGGAAGAAGAAAAAAAAAGAAGAAGCAATTCCACGCATCTTTTTTTAAAAACGCACTTCATCTTCATCATCATCCAAGTGTTCGTGAGAGCTTGAGCTCTTCGTCAGGAGCTTCTCACCACTTTTACATAAGAGGTATGGAGATGATGTAGAGGGATGCTGAGAGTTCCTCTTCTCCCTCTCTCACACACACACAATATGATTACAAATCCGCACTCCTCCTCATTTGCATTTATAGTTATTATTTGCACCCCGCTAGAAGTAATTATGGATTGAGGGAGAAGATAAATATTGCCAAGGCAAACACTCCGCCACGGTAATGACAGTTTTTCAACTGAGAAGAAGAAGAAGGGGGAATTTTTATCTCTCCCATTATCAACAATGGAAGAACTCACACATTGTGCCCATCACTTGTTCTTATACTTACAGGTCTATTTTCAAAAGCTCCATATAATTCGCACATGTAATATAGAGAGATTTTAAACTAAAAAAAAATTACCTCACCAAGTTTTGCAATCCTCCCCCTTAAATATAATGTAAAGAAAAAAAAGCATAAATGTCTGACAAGAGTTCATCCACAACGATTTTTGTCGGACGATCAAATGAAGAGACGTGGCACGAAGTCCGAAGAGTATACTTTTTTTTTCTTCCTTGAGACTTTTTATTATTGTTATCCATTATTATTTATGCTCACACCTCACCCTCTTATTTCCCCTGCAGGATAGAGGACCAAAAAGGAGGGTAAACACAATGTAATTACTTCAACATACCAGGGCGTGCGGATAAAAATAATGGTGGAAGGAGACCCACAACACTCGTTAATACATGGTTCGTGGTGGCAGTGAAGCTCTCTTCTCCTTCTACAGTCATTTTTATTCGCAACACTTTTTTTTTACAAATGGATTCTGTCAATGTTAATAACAATCTATGGTATACCTATTCTCCACACAATGTGTGTACCTATTTTCCCCCTTGTCCTTTTTTTTTATACAATCTATATATGTATACCTCTTGCAAAATTATACTACCATTTATTCAAAAGGAGAAGAGGAACCGAGTAAGTCCAAAGAGACTCTTTTGTGCTGCATTTTATTACTACATTCGTTAATTAATCATTAGAAGACGGGGGAAGGGTTTAAAAAAAAACTGAATTGACTACCTCCATCACGTCACGATCTATTAGCATTCTCGTGGAGGGAACAAAAACTTTGTGTGCAATTATCAGACATTAACAACGACTACTTTTATACTCCGGAGCTCCTTTGTGATTCTCTCTTTCTGTCTCTTTCTCCTTGATTTTCTTTCTCAATCCCTGTAATCTCTCTGGTTGTCTCTTTGACAGTGTCCCCTTGCATTGAATTATGATCTCATCCCCCCAAAAGAAAATAAATCATTTCTGTACGTGGTGGCCTTTACGTAATTTATTAAAACAAAAAAAAAGCATAACCAACTCTTATAAGTGTGAAGAAAGCTGACGGACTAAATAAGATTTTAAACCCATTGTTCTAACTCATAACCTTTAAATTTCTCCCCTTCTCTCTCCCCTGCCATTTTTTTTAACGTGCACGCAATATCAAGTTCTTTACTTTTTTTTGCGAACATTATTGCTTCAATCCAGGTTGTTAAAAAATATAAATATTAAACATTTCCACCTTTCATTTTCACCCTTGATTCTAATAATAATAATAACAATGATAATAATGGTAATAACAAGAACGTTTTTTTCTCTTCAGCAATACAACCCCAATCTGTGAGAAAAAAAAAGAATGAGGCTTAGCTCTAATAATTACTACCCCCATATATATTTATACACCTGGAGGAATTATCTACGGCCTTCTAAATAAACAACGACCACAACAATGCAAAAATTTCTTTCTCTTAGGACAATACTTAATTAGACTTGAAGATGGCTTCCAGCCTCATTTTTTCGTAGTTCACACTACGCCGGCATCAACATGTTCACGTGAGGAATGTTAAGAGTTAATAAATAGTCATATTTTTGACGACTTGAGGATAAATTCTTTATTGCTTAGTTAATCGCCAGACACATGCACTTGCTATTTCCATTGCTATGAAGGTGAGTATAAAGAAACTTCGAGTTTTTTTTTTCAACCGGCCACCATAAGGAATCCCCCCGCATCCAATCTGCGGGCATTATAAAAATAGTCATAATTAAAGACTACAGTGTAAATTAATACATGGATTTTATTAGGAGGATGTAATCTCTTTCATACAGGACAATGGGGCTGGGGATTGTCTAGGGAAATCTGGGTGCATATGCACATATAACTTATATACGACGGAGGGAGAGTAATACTACATATTAGAAGATTTATAAAAGCAACGAAATAAAATTCGAGCGCTTCGAGAACGCGTCTCTTTGTTACATCCGCCAATGAAGAGCAGCTACGCATCATGGCCTGTGTTTAATTACCACTTTTAAAGGCTTTTCGGTGAGGTAAAGGAAAAGAAGAAATGAATTTAACGATCTTATGGAGTCATATAATGTTACAAGGTTAAAAAAGAAAATCATAAAAAAATATATATATTATATTGTCCAATGTTGGCAAATTACTCTTTTTTTCTCATTTGGTCACCCAGCAAAAGACGAAGAGGAAAGAAGATGACCCTCGGCGGTATGCGTGCGTCTGTTTGTGTGTTAGTGCTTTTTTGAAAAGAAACAAAAAGAGTTCCTCTAACCCCTTTTGTAGGATTCCCCTCCTGTTCTATGATCGTCAACGCACCGACCATAATTGCACGTAATAAAAATGGTTGGAACGAGAGGGAAGAGAGAGAAAAACTGTGTTTCTGTGATTCATCCTTGCACTCTCTGTCCATTGTATTATATTTTTTTACCTCACATTAAACGATTTATAATGTAACCCTCGGATATGATGTGGGCTTTTTGAAACATAATCAAGACTCCGCGGCGGTTACACACTCAACTTAAGGTGACCACCACGTAATCTAAGGTGAGTGTGTGCCTTATGACACTTTACAACCTTCCTTTTTCCTATCTCTCCGCCAGTTTTTTCCCCCTCTTCTATACCAGTTACATGAGAAATGATACAGTGACTATGACGAATTCTTATATCACTCAGTACCAGGAAAAATAAATTATTGTTACGGTCGCAACATTAACTTTTGTGAGAGCGTTTAAGCCTGAACAAAAACAATGGTAACAAAGGATCAGTGTGTGTGTGTGCAATATGAAAAAAAAAAAAAAATCCAACTCAAGATTTTAGCGGATACAACAACAAAAAATTGTGCCGTGACAAAAAAAAATTGGAATCCGAGCAACAACAACAATTTTTTATTCCGTATGTCAAAGACAAAATCAGTGTATCACTAACGTTTTCTTAAATGCCCTGGCAGTGGAAATGAAAAGACATGAAGTATGTAGGAGCATCACAGTAACATACACACACACATGAGAGAAAAAATAGTACAATAAATAAAAGTCACTGGAGGAAATACAAAAGGAATGGGGATACGTTAATCTGCCTATTATTTCACAGGAAATACTAAACACTTCTCATAGCGTGCCCATAGTTCCTCCTATTACACTTGAGCATCACACCACTTACGAGGGCTCCTCTTCACGAGAACGTAATCCACTTTAACGACCATCCTCATAACGGAAGGAAACCACTGCAGTAGAAAAATTCTCTCAAGAAATCCTCCTAACCATTCCACCCCAAAAAAAATACAGATGTTACAAAAAAACGTCAGGAGAGAGCAGAAGAAGAGAGAAGGTACAACCACATTGCATTAAACATGCACAAAAGGAAGAGTCATCATTCTCATGATCATTGCAAAAAGTACAGACGGGGAAAGAGAATAACCACAGGAAAGTAACAAAGCACGGACAATTCCTCTCACAATAATTCTCACCATCTGTGCATCCCCCCTAAAAAAAATCAACTCCTCCCCCTTGACTACATACCCGCTCACATACATACCAGTTTTTTTCCCTCTCCTTTTGATACAATAATTTCAAAAATTTGACAAAATTTACAACCAAACATCCTCCCCAACTCTTCAACATTGGGGTTTCTCCTTGACACATTGTCCTAGTGAATAACCAACTCATCCTGCTCCCAAGTGAAATATCCAATCTTCAGCTGTTTCGACTTATACACTACAATCAACCTTCTAGCAATTCTTTTCCAATTCTCCCCCTCCCCATCAAATCTTTTGTTTCTTTGAAAACAAGAAAAAAAACGAGGCTCTCTGTTCTTTAGAAAAATAAGAGCGCACACTGCCACTTTTCTCTCCTCTTCCCTTTTGTACAATGGCAAGAAGAAAAGCAATCTTTTCACACAGTCATTTTTTTTAGAAAAAGAACTAACTACTGAAGAGTGCTGTACATGCACGCGTAGCCATAGCAGACACATGTTTTTCTCCTATCATAATCATATGGAGGGAAGCAAAGAAGCAAAGCAGAGAGAGATGGAGAGAGAGAGACAGAGAAAGACCGCTATTTCCGCATTTAGTAATTTGCTCAGACACGGTTCATTAAGGGGAAGAACCGAGTCCCGTTACAATCAAATTACCCAGATCTTGAAGCATCCTACAAATCACATCATCCAAATAACTACTACATATGCGTCTAGACCAAAGCAGTCTCAGTATCTAAGTATTGTATTTGGATTTTCGTACAGTCTATACACCATTCATATGCCTGTAATAAGCAGGATCTATATGCAAAACTGGCGGCTTAACTACTACAGAAAAAAATATTACTATTGCAAAAACATATGGTCCTCATAGAGTATATAGCCGAGTCAGTGCAATTAGCACTTTTACATTAGTGAACTTCCAAGTAGCAGAAGTTTATTGTAATAACCTAAGTTTTATATTCTTCTTTTTCCTTTACTCCTCTTCCTCGTATAAAAACAAATGTTCAATATTGCTAATCCTATCTTTTTTTTTTTGCTCACTTGCTAAAAAAAATCCCTCTCCCCGCCCCTGAAAACGTGGCGTCTTGAACAAAGTTACGGAGAAAATCACGGGCGCTTTGTTTCCCTTATCTTCCCCTACCCTGTCATCATCAATAATCATCATCAACTTCCCTCTTGTTCTATCCCCTCAATTTCACATGGGCTTCGTTGTTGCTCCGGAATCATCCCCTTTTACTCTTACCACAATTACCCAAAAGTTACAATTACAAAGTCCATACTACCACAACAATTTTCTCTCTAGGAAGTCTCCTCTCCTTCCTTTTCCTATACTGCATGTAATCCTTTTCCTGTATCTAACACAAATAATCAGGGCTGAACGAATGCATTAATACAATAATTCACCCTAACGATTACCAATGTTATCACTTGTATCGCCAACTGATTACGTGGACCTTCAAAGTCGTCTTACGGTTTCTTTCTCTCCCTCTCTCTCTTTCTCTCCATCTCTCTTTCTTTCCCTCTCTCTCTCTCTTGTATCAACAATATCCGCTGACGTTGCAGTAGTCCCAAGATTCCTTTGAAAGCATGATACTTTCAAAGTCACAATTATTCAGCGACTTACATCCCTGCTTGAATGCCTATCCTCAACGAATATCATAATGACACTTATTATAGTGGAGTAAGGATTTTGTGGACGAAAAAGTATGCATACAATGAAATGAAATCCCTTCCTAGATTTTACCTTGCTGTGTGACTTTTCAAAAAAAAAAGTTATTATTATTATACTGCATTTTACCATATACCCTTGCCACTGTGAGGATTGGAACAACAATAAAAAAAAAATGGCCAACTTGGCATTCAAAGGTAGTATTCCAACTAATAATAAGTCACAAAAAACCAACGGTTCCTCGTCTATTCATTGCCTTTTAATAGAGGAGGAGGTGGGAGAAACAAAGGAATCTACACAAGTTTTTACCAACTTCATGTCACTTCCACATTCCCTGACTATGTCTACATGTAAAGAGAAACCGTGTGTTATTGTAAATGTATGATGTAAGTAGTTTTCTTTCACTCCCACCTCCCAGCTCGGTAATAGTTAGTGGTGGTGAGTCCTAAAAAAAGAGGCTGGCAAATAGTTTTTTCGCGATGTGAAACAATGAACCCACACAACAGTAAAAATTACATTGGGCTACAGAGAGAAAGAGAGGGAGAGAGAAAATAGCACTTTATAATGGCAATATAAACACTTACATATGAACTCCTGTGCACACACATTTAATGGAGGAAAAGAAGGAGCCCCAGCCCTCGTCGGAAGACACAAATGCATTATGATTATAATAACCACCGCAAAAAATAATCGTGATTACACTGCTACTTCCACGGCTACCATCACCACCCCTCGAAATTCACACTAATCATGTCCGACCGAATAAGTGAACACACAAATCCTCATATTATTCAAGACCAACAACGGCAGCAAGGCAGCAAGAACGGCATAAGAACTTGTTACAAAACCGCCGAAGTCTTTTTTCTCTCTTTCTCCCACTCTCTGTCTCTGTCTCTCTCTCTCTCTCTCTCTCTTCTCTACCCAATGAAAATGTTATGGGCAAACGTCGGAGGCATACACATCGACATCATCTTAACATGATCACTCACACTCCCTCACTATTGTCGAGGGTATAAGATACAAGAAAAGAGTGGGGGTGAATCTAAGTGGTAATGATAATAATATTAGCGCATCAACTTATCCCGAAAGAGCGAGTGGGAGCATTACTTTGTACCACAAACACTTTGGTGTCCATTCCCCTCTTCATTATCGAAAAAATTATGCGTGTTAACCCCGTTGGAGTCCACGACAAGAAGAGAAGCCTCCTCAACTATACGGAGTGCTAAGTAAGTCATTGCTATAAAAATGTATTGTAATCATATTAATAAAAAAAAAAAAAAGGTGAACAAAGATGGCAAATTCACAGGTTTCAAGTAGGGATGCTTCTGAGACATAAATTTCAGCTTATTATAAAACATGTACGTGCCACGCATACTGACGATTTGGAGCTAGGCAAAATGATTTGCAAAGACTTTTTCAGAGAGAGAGAGAGAGAGAGAGTGACAGGGTGTGCAGAAAAAATCCAGTTCGTGAACAGAAGCCCCATCATAGTAATACCACAAATTTTCTTCATGCACTTACCTTCACAATTGTATTCATATTCCAAAGGAATGACAATTATATCGTTGTCGATTGAAGTCGTCAATAAGAATAAAAAGTTCTTGCATGAAACAAAAGAAGAAAAAAAAGAAGGCAGGTATAGTAGGATTAGAGAGAGAGAGGGAAAGGCGTAGCAAGAGGAAGAGATAGAACGAAACGGAGAATAATGTAATAATTCCAAATGTCAAAAATGATGGCTGTTTTCCTTTGCAAACTCATGTCAGATCCTATACTCTTCAGCCTTCTAATGATTATTATTACACACATTTATTTAGTTTGTAAGTTACAGCGGTAATAAAACGTGCGCTCACACATATCACAAAGGTATGAGAGGAGGAGAAAACAACCATCATTATCAGATCCTTCCTCTCACTCCTCATCTCACAAGAAATAAACATACTTATGTAGAAGATGCTTCAACAACGAAGGAGAGGGAGAGAGAGAGAGAAAAAGAGTATCAAAAATTGCCTGCACGTCTTCTCTACCCCACGAAAAGATTGTACAATTTATCACACACATAAAGTGTATTAGACAAAATAAATAATAATGATAATAATTCCTTTTATTGCCAGATCACCAGCTCCTCTACGAAGGCTGGTGATGGACTACCTTCCAACTTGTGTACTTCACATGCAGCCATGAATATGAACACAAACGTATAGTAAATGCGTGCATTGAAGTACTTATGGGGATTCATCTTTCTATCATAATAGTAGTAATACCAATATCAGTGGCAAGAATCAATCCCCCGTACTTGAGAAGGAGAAAAAAAAAGCCGTGTCATTGGAACCATCATCAGTCACTCACTAGAAAATAACCTCGACACACACTCTTTTTATATTAGCGTCATTAGTTCTAATAATTGTCCTAATAATGCATTACAGGGAGCACCTACAGCTCTTTGGCCCTATTATTGCACAAATCCCAGGTAAATTTGATAAAAGCAGACACTGCTCGACGTGTGTACTTCACATGTAATCAAAGAAAATAGAAGAGAGAGAGAGGGAGGGAGCGGGAGGGAGAGAGAGACAGAGAGAGAAAGTTTCAGCACTTAATTCCCTGATAATGCAAATAAGTACGCTATTCATGTGGTAGTAGAAGTCGTCGTTCCCTATGAATTATTATGAATTATGCTTTACATGCGCTTTCATGAGGAATTCAACCTATATACCTTTTCCTCTCTCTCTCTGTCGCGTACGAATACTTCCTCGAGGCATTCATCATACTCCCTGCTCATAATGTTATTTACTTACTCACTTTCCTTAAGGCTCCCAAATGAGATCCGTGAGTATGAGTGCTCGATGGACTCAAGAAAAAATGCTCATGTAGTAAGTGGTCGACCTAGCCGTTCCTCAAGCACCACAAAAATCTTCCGCCTCCTCCACTTCATATAAATAAATTATGAGTCCAACAACAGTGAATGCAAGCCCTGGTACATTACTGTTTAATAAATAATGAGCACACGCACACGATTTACTTGGTAAAAGAGTGTTCACATACAATGTTCTTGCCTAGGCAAGACTGATTTCGTATCCTTCTGACATGATACGCAGTCCCTTGTAAGTATATGTAAGTCATTGTCGTGGACGCAAGTGAGAGATATAATCATACAGAAACGTACACACTCTCAACCCTGAAGCAAGATAAATCAAAAATCGACAAATTCTTTCATTTTCAATTTTATGACCGCTTGTATACATACTCCCCTATGCGTTTCGACATTCACCACTGTCGCTCTTTCTCTCTCTCTCTCTACCTTTCCCTCCCTTCCTCTCGCACTTTCTGTGTTGCACAAACACACTCTCAAGAGAGACAGAAGAAAAAAAAGTCTGTATTTACACAGTGAAAACATAATTTAACTGAACCAGATGGACGAAACGTGTGAATGTATGTAATGGTAAGCCTAATTGTTTGCTCAGACAAAGTGTTCGCGTGCACTTGTTACTTGAAAACAAAAAAAGAAAATAGAATGAACTGTTCGTAATAATTATTGTTATTCTTGTGTAAACCACAAAAAATTGTGAAACAAAACTTTTTTCCAATAAATTGTAACAGTAAGAGAGAGAGAGAGAGAGAGAGAGGAACAAAATGGGGGAGACAGTGAATTTATCGTACACACCTGCCAACAAAGACACCTTTGCACTTCCACGGACTTGGAAAAACCGAAAGTGCATTAAATTGAATAAGTAATTTCAGTGAGGACAACCTATAGAATAAGCCATTTTCTCCCCATCCCCAGAGCTCTACACGTCAGGAAAGAGGCACTAACGAAGGGAAATAATGAGTAAAAGTGACGAAGGTGAAGAAAATATGCACGTATAAAAAATTCACTTTGCCCATTAATTAATTCATAACCAGCTACAAAGGTCTTTGTGGAAGTGGCAGTAGCAGTAGTCTTAAGGGTGGAAAAAAATCATCTCCACTTCTTCCCTTACATTTCTCTGTCGTATCTCCTTTGCACATCTCGCTTTTTTGACAGTTTTGGGAAAGGATGCCCAGGAGTTAGACAACTAACTTGAAAATATAGCTGGGAGGAGGCACATGGATAGGGAGAAATGTACACAATATACGTATACACATGTATACAGATCACATTGGGAGACACCGGGGGAGAGAGCACTAGTTTCTTGTACAATGAACACATAATGAGCACTTATTACAAGTACGTCCTGCAGGAGTTCTCCCCTCCCGTAATTTGTCACAATTATTGGCCTTCTCAAGTATATAAGAATTTCATATACTCAAAAAAAAAAATGGTATGAACTCTCCCAGGAAAGTTCAAACCTCCCAATAAATGCGATGATACTCCCTAATTTTTTCCATCCTTTCTTTTAAACTAGCATAGGGAGGGAGAAATAGCCACTCCTTAGACAAAAATTCTTTTGCAGATGAAAAACAGAGGGAGAGTAAAAAAAAAGGGAACTATTCAGATACACTAAAAATTTCAATCAACCACATGTCATCCAAAGGTATCCCACAGCAAAAATTTTCATTCATAAAATACTTTAGTTTTTTTTTAAATCCCAGGAGGAAAAAAACTTTCTAAATCTTCTCCCTATTAATTATGACTTGTTCCCAAACTGAAAATGACATACAACACATCTGCCTACCTGGGTACAAAAGAAAGAAAGCCAGAAAATCTATATATTCCCTCCGCAGGCTTTATATACACAGCTGGTTCTAATAAAAACTGCAATTATTATTTTTTTAAACAAGAAAAAAAATTTAGATTGACAGGACCAATTTCCACCAAATTGTAAACAATGCTTCTGGGGGTAGTATATTAAATGCTATAGAAAAAAAATATTACTGTAACATCATTTACTATTATTACTATCTATCATTACATGAAAGTCATTAGAGGTTCGACTAGGAAGTATTTGAGTAACCCAAGGATGTTTGTCCCGTTTCACCTCCCATCTTTCAACCTCTCATCAATACACGCGATAAGAGGGGCTGGAAATACACACAACTTTATTCCCTTTTCCACATAGTATTCTCAACGCGTACCAGTAATTTACTTTCCAGTCAATAAATTTTAACATCAAATCAGAGTGATAGGTCATGTTAAAAAAATCACTTTTTTGCCCTATAGTTAGTAGCATGAAAGAAACATGGCAAAAATGATTGTGATCTACAAAACCAATTTTAAATGCTAGGAGCTTTATTCACCGGTTTCTGACGAGAGAGAGAGAGGCAGAGAGAATCACTTTACCAGTACAATTACATATGCAGGAAAAAATGCACAAATGAATGTATGTACTCTATGTACTAGAAAAAAAAAACAATAGATCAGGACACCAATCGCAGGTGGTTGGGCCCAGTTTTTTTTTCTCTCTCCCCCTTTATAGATTACTTGTCCACTTATTCATCATCTTCAACCCATTTAAAAGCCTTTGAAGTCTTGTTTATTATTATGACTACTATTCCACTACCGCTCATCAGATACGCTTTTTCACAGCTTGATTTTTTTCTTTTTTTTTGCCTCCAAGAAATGAATATATATTTTAGTAGGTGAGAAAGCATCATCATCATCAAGAAAACTGTTAAGAGAGCATTATAAGGTATTTCTTTGTAAAACAGAAAAGAAAGACAAGTTTTAGGAGGAAAATCTTGTACCTCTCAAGTGGTACAAGTAGAACAAAAAAAAATCACATATTTATTTCCGCGCCTACGTCAGAAGTACATGTTTCTGTAGAAAAAAAGCTATTAGTTCCCTTTAAATTAATAATTAAAACAAATTACAATTAACGATAACCATCTCCTCATTTACAAACCACTCCTCATCCTTCCGTTAATAATCTCTTTATAATCCCCTCATTTGAATTCCCAAGAAAAAAAAACTTCCCTGAAACAACTGTGAAGACGTATAACTGACAAAAGGAGGGGAAATATTACCTACAAAGACAAGGAGGAGGGAGAAAGAAGGAGAATATAAAAAAAACTGAGAAATAAAAAGTTCATTTCTTCTATGTACGAATTAAAAGGCTACAAAAACTTTCTGTCCTCCCTTCATTTTCATGTGTGTAGTAGTAATAGTTTGCATGTATTCACAAAGCCCTGATTGTAATCAAACAACGGTGTACGCACTGACTCAAATAATATAATAAAAACATTCATTTCACTTTATCTCCCCAACGCATTTTGTTACAAGGGGAAAAACTGGAAATTTATTTACCTAACCCCAACGCACACATTTATACCTCCTGGCTGGCTCTTTTTTCACTTTTTTTATGAAGTGTGCGACCAACTGAGGGAGTGTGAGCAAGAGAGAGAGAGAGAAGTTCACAGAAAGCTTCGACACGTCCCCTACTACGTCCCTCTTAAATTACCATAGAAACAAGCAGGGGGTAATGCGGCCGAAATAAAAAGAAAAAAAGGGAACAGCAATAATCTTCATCACAGTGCAGAGTGCAGACACCACTTATAAGTGCAAGAACAATTTTGCGTAATGAACTGGTTACCTGATACACTTGTGATTACTTGAATTGAAGAAAATAAGGGAAAAACTTTTAGAAGTATAAAAAAAATATCTTCAGACTGTGTCTGAGGTGAGTGAATTCAGCCAGTGGAGTTTAAAGCGTATCACTTTATTACAATTAAGTATTCACTGAAGAAAAATGAGTAAGTTGTGCAAAAAAACCAGAAAATCTTCCCAACATATGCACGTCCATGCATACATATGTATAGATAGACAGCCTAACAATAATTACACCTATGTGCACATACATGTACGAACTTCCCCCGCTTTCAATTTACTCTTAACCTCAAGTTTTTCGCTTTGGCCATCATCATCATACGGGCAATGATAATAATCATAATAATCTTGATCCCGACACTGGAAAAAAAAGGCTCCTGTTTCCTGTCTATCCCCGTATATGCATCGTTTTTTCAATGTCAAGAAATCCCCTCCCAACTGTAAAGCTCATTATTATGACTACCAAGTGCAAAATTCTATACACACTGCTATGCACACTGCTGTTGGGAGAATAAAAAAAATACTAAAAATATCCGAAACCTGTATCACATACTTTTTTTTTGTCTGTCTGATACATCCCTAAAAAAAAGGCACATGCAAGTAATGGGGCATTGCATCAAGAATAATAATGATGCAGAAAAATATTACGCTCATAGCCACATGCTCCCCTGTCAACAAAATATTTGTGGCATTTGCGAATGAAGCGGGGAGAAAGACAGCGAGAGAGAGAAAAATAGAGGGTGGGAAAGAGCCATAAAGAACGTGTAGACAAATCGCATGTGTCAAAGTAGACAGCACACAATATGACTTGACATTACATGGTGTTGTACACTATTGTACTGCTTGCCTCTTGGTTAATAATGCCCCTCCACCCCCACAATCGCACAAGGTGCTCCAAAGAAATCTCAGGAAATAACTACAAACTGGTTTGATTCATGGCTCGCATAAATACAAAAATCTACAGAGCTTTGGACTGTTGTCAAAATCCGTGTACAAACATACACGTGTGTAGTGTGTATAGTGTATACACATGCATGCACGCACACCATTGTGTCCATTTCTTCTGGAAAAACCGCAAGACCTCCTTCCACCACTCCCATATAGCTCCCACAATGTGTATATATATATAATATTTCTTTCTTCCCTTTTTCTTCTTCCGGTCCTATTGTTAGATAAGGTATATAACAAGGCCGCAGAAGGAAAAACGTACACGATAATGACTGCTTGTAGACACCTTTTATTTCATTTTTGGCATTCTCGTCCGACCTCTGGGATGCACGCACCAGAGTTGAATGCACACAAGTAAGCAGACATTACATGAAAACCACGGGACCAGAAATGATTTGCTTCATTTCTTTCCCTACAATGCATCCCAATGCAGTTCCTGTCCAACAAACTGTCTACACACAAACAGGACATGACTTGTGAATTAGTTGTGAAACTAACAACAACAACAACAAATGAGAATTAAATCACCTCTACTTGTTAACATTTTAAAAGACTGAAAAAGCTGGGATATGTGGTACTACATGGTCTCGGAGAATGTCTAGGAATAAGCTCCTATTTTTTTGTACCTTTCCCCTCATTTGTTCAATAGTATATGGTATATAGGTAGTCTCTTTGGAAATCAAAATACATGTCATTATATGAATTGTATGTGTATTAGCCACTGAAGTAATTTCATAGTGCAATTTCATCTTCCTTTGCTCTTTTTTTTTCTCTCTCTCTCCCTCCTTCTTCCTCTTCCCTGAACATCTCCCTCTCTCCCTCCGTTTCAAAATTTTATTATTCCGGTCTGCAAGCGAAGAGGATGTTAAACACGAGTTTGAGCCCTACGTACGCATTATCTGGTAGTAAGAGCAGTCTTGTGATATTATTATTAATATTAATCATTGAGTGCATTACATCCAATCATAAAACATTGGGGAGAGACAGGGAGAGAGAGAGAGAGAGAGAAAGAGAAAGAGAGGAGGTTGTTGCCCCAAAGCACAATCAAGGCAGTCTGCATTGGTTTTGTAAAACAGAAAGAGAGAGAGAGAAATGAATCTTTTCTTTTTCTCTCTTTCATATCCTCCACATTATTATCCTCTAATACCCATGATGGGTAGTAGTGGAGGACGTAGTATAGTAGCAAAGTACGAAATGCAACTTTTTGAATTCCACGTAGTTCCAACAGAAAAGTCCTGAGCTCTGGCATGTCCAACCGTCACGTCATAATCATGTTTTTTTCCCTTTCCTTCTCTCTCTCCGAAGAGATGCAGGTGAAAAAAAATCCTAATAAGAAAGGGCACACGATTATCTTCCATGAGTCTGAGAAAAATATACATTGCACCAACGACCAGGGATATACAATTTTTGTTAGTGCAACAACAACGAGAAAAGCAACGAAAATATGTATTTCAAGTATAACGTGAACAAAAAAAATCTTTTTTCTAAAAAAAAATCTGCAGTCACATTTAATAGATGTGCAAACTGGTGTGCTATATAAAAATATGTAAGTCCCCTTGGATAACTCTTGTTAATACTGTTTGCAAAGCCCCACATAAGACGATGTAAGGCATGAGTTAAAAAGAAATTACAGGTCAGAGGAATTTACTTCACATAATCATGATGAAGCTGTGTGCTAGTGAAACATGTTCTAGTACAAAACATTTTTCTATATTGCAGTGGAAGGAGGAACATCAACTGCAAAACTAACAACTTCCCAGAATTTTTCGCAATTACGATTGCTATCACATTTGGACGATGACAGAACACACATTGTTATGTGTGTTCGCAGTGATATAATTTTTTATTATTTCATCTCCGAGAAATGTGTGGGTAAAAGGTAAAAATTCAAACAAACAGAAAATGTATAAAACAACATGTTTTAGTTCAAAAAAAAGAGTTATCTCAAGAAATTTACAACTTTTTGTACATGGGTCATTTTGTAAAAATGTAGGAAAAATGTATAAAATTCTTCACCTTCGTGAACAAAAGTTTTGTGTAGAAAGTTTTACACAACAAATTTTGTGTATTCAAGGGCGCGCCTTGTGTTACAAATGTAAAGAATTTTCTTTTACTGGAACAAAAACGCGGAAACAAATATTGTAGAAAAAATATCTGAAATATATCTTCCCATTGTAGTAGTATGTTCCACGCAAAAAAATAACAGTAATAAAAAAAAGTTTAACCCTTTTTTTTATCCATTCCAATTGTCTACCTTTGCACATGAACAGTACATAGGATTTTCCCTTTAGCAGCAAAAAATAAAGTAAAGGACAGAAAACATCTTTACATCCGCTTTAGGTGCTACGACGCGTTTATAAAAGACGACAGTCATCAACAGGGCATGTGACAAGAGACAAAACTTTTATAGAACAGGATGTGGTTCAAATCTATGACACCGTGGTTGCCATATTACGTTATACTAGAAGTCTTTCTTTTTTTCTTCAAAATTATCAAGCAGAAAAAAAGACACCGTAGTTTTTTGTCTCTTTCGTTTTACCCCTAAGCTTTCCCTTCTTTATATCAACATATTTTTTATTGCATTCCATAATACTTTTTTTTTATTTAAACACCTTAAAGACTTTGGTAGTCGTTTCCACGCAATCAAACAAAGGATTAGAATATTTTTTTAAACATAAAGATTTTTTTTACCCTTTCATCCCTATACGTCTTCTCCTTTTTTATACATCTCAATATTTTTATTAACATTGGAGAAGAACGGGCAAAAAAAAGGGATTGTATGTAATATCAGAAATTTTACAGGGGATGAAAAACAGATGTTCAGAAACGCATGAGAAAAAAAAACTTGAAGGGATTAATATGAAAAGCCGGCTAACGTGATAAATATTTTATCAGAGAGATAATCAGCCAGCAGCCCTCCACATCACTCACCCATGTGTACAAGGTACTATAATGGTAATAACCATAGTAGTAGTAACCAGTAACACTCTTTCACACTAAACCGAGGTGAGGAGCAGTGTTTGGGACTGTTTTCATTATTACAACTATTTACGAGGCATTAGGATTTGAAAAAGAAATATTTGAGTCAGTCCGACAGTAAAAAAAAAACATTGAAATTTCTTCCTTTCTCATTGCATCCATCCCTTCCTCCCATTTAAAATCTTGCCACAGTAGTCGTCGTCAGTCAATCGGAATACAAACCGTAACTAATTCACACGTTACCACATGTACATACATATTCAAAGGAGGGAAATTTTTTGTTGTTCTTGCAGTTGCGGTGCAAAGAAGATGATAAGAATGAATAAAATGCTCCAGTGAAACGTTTCTCCTGCACAATCACATACATATATTTCTTTTTTTCTCTCTTCTCTATTCATTTTCCAATTTCTATAACACAATAATAACTTTTTTACACACATCTTCTTCGCTCTCCCTGTCTCTCTCCATCCATTTCTCTCTCTAATTCTCTCACAAACACTCACAGATTATCACCTTTCCTTCTCCTATTTACTCCCTGAAAATCAAAGACGCGAAATCGAAAGGAAAATATCTTCACACGGTTTTTAATGGAATACAAACAATGCAATAATGCAAGGAGAGCAACAAAAGAATGCGATTCTTTAAACTACGAGCAATTTCATTTCAGATGAAGACAGTTCATACAAAAACAAAAAATATCACACATACCGAAACACAAACATATACATCATAAGTAATACAAAAAAAAACTCAAAAGCAATACAGAAAAGAATAATAAAACATGCCTCGAACTTCTTGAAAAGGGTGAATAATAATAATTATAATACGAACGATAATAAAGGAAAAAACAGCAACAAAACAACTCCGGAACCACCGACTACGTAGATATGTACTGTCGGCTGTATAGACATGAGCAATAAGATGAGTGTCAAAAACATACAATTCCCTCAACAATCAAGACGAACAAACGATTGAATTGAAATTCGCTGACATTTACAAAGGAAGGGAAGGAGAAAAAAAAGAACTTTCGCTTCATTCCCCACCATCTGTATATACTTGCAAAGAAAAAGGCAGCAATGCGGCTGGGATGTAAAAAAAACCACAAGCCAACAAATCTATATTGCCAGCGGTACAGGGACAATACAGACACAAACACAAGAGCTACAAATATTTAAAGGAGATCATTTCCCCCTGTTCCTCCTTTCAACTGTTGTAATAAACATCAGCAAATCATACAGCACCCTAGGTAAAAAAAAAAATCAGAGGTTGTTCAAAAGACACGTCCATTCTCTCTCTTCTCCCCACCCGTCAGTACACAATTTATAAAATAATCATATTTCGTCGTCCTTACATAATGAAGGCAGAAGGAGGCGCAAGCGAGTTGAGAGTATATAATGATAAATAATGTGAAAAGTCGGGGCAAAAATGATTTTGCGTGTTCTCTCAGCAGTAGCAAATGGCAGCATGGAACTTACACAGTAGTATGTATGTATGTACAGCAAAAGGAGCAAAAGGAGCACACGGTGCCGAATTATGTCAGGCCTACAATTATTATTATCATCGCAAGTATACAGATACATGTATCCATTTAAAAGGAAAAGGAATAAAGAGTTATTTTAAAAAAAAAAAATATTTTTTACTCTTTCCCAGTACACCCTGTCTCCTTTCAGAGAAACTTACATACATATGTATACAGTAACCACCACAAGTTTCGCACAAGTAACCACATTAATAGCACACCACAGCTCTTGAAAAGAATAAAGGGAAAAGGAGTAAAAAATGTATATACATATATATACTATATGTAACTAATATATTAGAGAAATTTCCCCTCCTCCTCCATCTTCGTCTTCTTTTGTCACCATACCGGACTCAGATTATTGTATTTACAATGTAAAAAAAATGCATAGGACCCTACTATTGCATTGCCTTAGTAGACTTATTACCACACCTGTGATGTATGTTAGAGAGCCACATGCAAGAAAAAAAGGGTACTACTAGAACCAGCGGTAGCAGCCACAGTTGCAATATACCTTTTTTTTCACGTCCTTTTCATCATTTTACCTTTCCCGTGCAGTTACCTCATCTCTTTCCATCTCCTCCTTCCCACTCAATTTTTGCCCTCATCTCCAAGAATCATCATACCATTACAATTCGAAACTAAAGACAGACAAAAAAAACAGAAGATGCTTCTGTATACGATGTATACATAATATAACGAAGGTAACTTTAGATGTATACTTTTACACAATCACATCTTTGAACAGGAGAAAAAGAAATGAGAGAGAGAGAGAGAGAGAGAGAGAGAGAGAGAGAGATCGACAAAAATGCCAAGCTACCAACCCCCAACTCATTTATTTACATCAATAATTCCAAGCCTCAACCACAAAGAGGAGACAAAAACGGGATTTTTCCTCCACTCACGATCTTTTTCTCCTTTCAGCAAGGAGCTCCGCATTTTTATCATCATCTTTCTCGGCCTTCCCATTCGATAATATTACAATTATTATTACACTGATTTCCACTACCTCTGCAAATGCATATAGTAGACTATAGGTAAACCAAACCTGTGAAAATTACATTCGGGGTATGCACGCGATATTTTCATGATATCATCCCTCGTGCCTCATGTCTCTTACATACAAGTCCGGGACCAGTGACTCGACGCTTGTTAATGTGGTGTTTGCAACCATAAAGACCATCCATAATTCGGGAGGTTTTGATTGTAATTACACAAGAGGAGCAAAAATATTATCATCAGCCTAATCATCTCTCCTCACTATTTTCTCATCATCTCCGACTAACAGTGGCATATTGCGAAAAGCACAAAATACACATACATTTTTTAAAGGGGGGAACCCAAGAAAAAAATCCAGGATAATTCATTTTCCTTTCTTTACAGCATGTTATCTTTTATAGGACATAATAGAGAGACACGTTATTGTTCGAGCGAATTACACAAAACACAAACTAACAACTTGTGCACTTAATTTTTTTTTTCTTATTACCAACAATGCCTGAAGACAGGGTCTCAGGGACAGATAGACAGAGAGGGAACAAGAGAGAGACAAAAATGGAGAATTAATTAGCCCAACAATTTTATCCCTGTAGTACAAGTAGTTAGTAAAAACCTATTCGATAATCCTTTCTCCCAGAAAAAAAAAAGAATGTTTGAGTCAATCATCATGTAACATGGCCAGACAAATAATGTAGTAAGGAGATGAAATAAAAAACTTATCTTAGGACAAATATGAGAGGACCTTCCTAATTAACCATTAATGGTTGTGCTCAAGTCTGTACTTTTATGATGATGTAGTATATGTATGACAAGTAAACTTATTGGTTAGGGAAGGGCCTCTCTCTCTCTCTCTCATTCACCAACACACGCAATGCATGCACCTATCAAGATCCTTTGCCTGAGAGGACCAAGTCATAAGGAAAAAGCACACATTTTGGCAATTTTTTCCTCGTTTTTTTACAAAAATAATCCTCCCCCAACCAACTATTAGCCACTTATTAAGAAGACTTTTCCCTTTCCCAAAGAAGATGTGCGCCAGTAAGAGCATATAAGTAATAATAATTTCCTTCTCGACTAAAAAAAGATGATTACATAGCTCTATGAGCAATGAGCATACAATAAACATCGCAAGAAAGTAAACACAAATAATGTGACCATATATTTGTGCTATAAGAATATGATATTGACGTTGATGATGATGAAGACGAAAAAATGGGAGAGAAAGAGGAGGTAAAAAAAAACTGACGATCTTTTAATTTTTTTTTTAACCTCCTCAAAAAGTCCCATCGAGATGTTTGTGTGCGAGTCCTTGAGCTTTCAGAATAGAAAATATGATATTATAAACTTTATGATGATATATGCACTTTATGTTTGCAAGCAAACTCGTGCTTTCATTGTTATTATTTGTGCCATGCAGTATCCCTCGTGGCGTAGTACAATTACACACGGATAAGTAAAAAATAAAAGTTCTTTTTCTTCAATGCTCACAAGACCTTTCCTATGTTCCATGACTCACGTGAGTCAAGACGCAATGTTGAGGAGTGTTCACTAATTACTTTTGCGCGAACATTTACAAAGTAACATTAGTTTCAACAACGTTAAATGGCAACAATATTTATGCTAGTTTCTTCTAAAAAAAACAATCATAAAAAAAGGAGATAGTAAAAGCAATTTGTATTACAAGGCTTAATTTTTAGTTATGGTGAGTTTTTTATACGAAAAAAACAGATTTATCTCCTGGATTATTGTTGGTTCTCTGTTTTTTAACGTAATTGTAAACTATAGAATGTTGTTGTAAACTAGAATGTTTACAAAAAATTTGCACGAAATTTCAACTTGGTTAGTTTTTTTTGGGGCTGCAGACTTTTATCCGTGAAGGTGATATGCATCTTACTTCGATGTATCTTTAGTTCTGCAGGGGATTTTTTTTTTTTTCCTGTTTCTGTAAACAGTGAGAGAAAGATGGAGAGCTAGACAGAGACAGAGCGAGACAGAGAGACAGCGGGGAAAAAAGAGGATATTGCTGGCTACGAAGGAAGGGGAGACTAGGAAGATGATAGCTTATTGCTTCCAGCTCTTCATGAACATGAAGAGCATAGATATACACATTTGATTAGAGATATAAATATTGTATATACTGGTAGTTATGAGCTACATCACTTTTCCCCAGCCAGGAATATGTTTAAAAAATTGCTACAAGGAATCACGATTACGACAAAGTGTCGTCACTCATCCTATTATTCATCCTTTTGTTTTGCGATATTTCTTTGATTCTTTTTACATAATGCCATAAATTCTCTACAACTTCCTGCTTGGAAAAATATTTTGATTCTACATTTACTCCCATCCTACTTTTTTTTTGTCCGCCCCTTATTCCCAGCATGCTGCATAGACGAATGGTGGAGTATAGGAACCACAAAATGAAATGTGATCATTCATAACAAATTGCATGCGGAATATCAAAGGCCAAAACATTCTTCACCCCTTCTCCCGTATTTTCCTTTAAAAAAATCACCAGGGCAAAGATGCACAAGCTGAGATTTTAATTCGTGTAGGCAGGCGTCAAAATAACATCAAAGGATTTTGACAGCATGTAAATTCTTCTTGCTTTCTTCTAATTTTCTTTGTGTTCTTTCAGGAAAATTATGTTTTTAGGTTGAACTTTGTAAGTGCATGCAGTCAACTGTGGAGTTTTTGTTTACTCAAGAGTCACTTTCCCTTTACTAACATGTTGAAATGCGTATGACTTTTGTCTTTATCAACAACTCTGTGCTCTTCGGCAAAAAACAAATACCTGGACGTATGCCTCTCTCACTCCGATATTCTGTCATACTGAGAAAGCACATGAAAAAATGGATTAAAAGTATAGATACAGAAAAAATAACCACACAAGATATTCCCCACAGGCAAACTCAAGCTTCAACACGGTGTCATGTAGAGCCCGTACTTTTCAATTACTTTGCCCGTACACGTTTCCGCGTAAACGTCGGACAGCTTTTACACAAAATAATTTTTGTGAAAAACTACGCTCACATTTACGTAAATGGTGCAAAACGCTCATAAAAAATGCCCATCATTGCCACATTTTTCTTTCCAGAACCTTCTCCAAGAGACGTTTGAAGAAAATTTCAAAGTAAATGGAACCATACTAGTCTGCCACGTATATTTTTTTCGTTATTTTTTTTTGCACTCCACTAAAAATCGTACCCTTTCCCTCCTTTTCTCCCAACTATTACCATTATTATGGACTCCCTCCTTCCGAACAATGTTCTTATGATTGCTCTACAAACACTTTCCCTCCAACATTCTCCTCCATACTCACCGACCTGTAATCATCCGTTTTCTCACCCTCACCGTGACTCCAAAAAGATTTACAACTCCTACTAACATAGAGAACGCGTCCAGAGAGCCTCTCAAGAAACACCATACGGGTGTAATAATTCAATAAAAGCCGTGCTGGCTCTCTCCTGGTAGTTAAAAGGTGAATTAGAAAAAAAAGAATGGTATTAGCAGTGGTCTCTTCCCTCTTTCTCAGTTTCTCATCTACACATATGTATGTACTTCCCATCATTTTTTGTAACTTTCACGCACTTACTCCATCTCCCTTAGATATTCCTCCTCTTCCTCTTTTCCACCTCCTTCTCCTCCTCCTCCTCGTTCAAAGTTTCTATATTTTACGCCGTCCAAAGATAAGGAGGAGGGTGTATGTATGAGTGTTAAAATATTCACCACAATAACAGCATCTTACAAGGATTCCCAGGAGAATCCCATATAAATCATTACGGTATTCCCCATAAATATCTACCTACACTTTTTTTAAAGGTCCTCATGTAACCAACCCTCCCACTCTAATAACCTGTTGAAACCACATTACACTGCTACTTACATGTCAAAAATTATGCACTTTTTTTCCTTCTCCATCAAAAAACAAATTTCATCCATTCTCTCTCCTCGATGAAGTTATACCCAAAGAAAAGAGGACCGAAAAAGGGAGGTTTAGAAAAGAAAGAAGAAGCTACAAAAAATATCCAGTCAAAACGATAGCTCAAGAGCATTTTTATTTCAACTGGCAAGAACATAACACATTGAGAGAGTGGCAAAAAAAGGGCTGGCTTCAAAGCTGCCTACACTTCTGTAGTCAAGTAGACAGCACTTGTGGTTTTAGGACAATGCATCGTATTACACAAGAACTACTGTATCATAGATACAAGTCGGAATAGACCATCCTTCCTCCTGTTCACTGTCACAGAATTCATATACTACCACACTACCCTCACGGAGTGATTCACAAAGGAGTACACAGTCAGGACCATGACAAATTATATTTATTCAAGCTAACAAAACACGGGCATTGCACAAAAAAAAAGTATTACATGCACACACACATTCATTTAGAATATTGCACAAGATCTAAATAGAAAAGGGGTGGATTGAAAAACAGAAGAGAGACACTAGAGGAAGAGACCACATAGGACGAGAGTCTGTGTGTCATCGTACCCGGGAGTCCTCTCGCAATCCTACGTAGCTCTCAGCGGGGGGTGCTTCCCTTTGTTTTCTTTACGTATACATATACACACAATGTGCAAACGGACGGTGCATTACATTGTCAGCAACGGCTAAAAAAACATCAGGGAGGGATAGACATGGAGAGAGAAAGAGAGAAAGTATGTACATTTAAAAGTGCACAATTCAAATATTAAAAAGTCCTTCTCTCTTGTCATTTTTTTTATACAGGATATATATGTCTTTGCTTTAAAACCCTTTCCTCCTCCTCTTTCTTTTCCTTCCTCTGAATAAGCAACCACTTCCCCTGTAGAGAAACTCAGCCGGCTGTGTGTACAATGACAACTCATGTGAGTGGTCGTAGCCAAAGATCATGCGTCTTCTCTTCCTCACCCTCTTTCTCTCTCTCTCTCTTTTCTCCCTCTTTCAGCTTCTTTCAGTCAGTCATCATTTCCCTAATACACTTTAACACTACATGGAAGTTTACTTAAGCTCTTGGAATCCCTGCAACCCCTATAAGATGTTCCATGAATGAAAACATTTTCAACGGCAAGGAGAGGGAGAGAGAAAAAATGACTGTAAAAACTTTATTGTTATTATCACCATGATTTACCAACCCACAATTGTCCAAAAACGACGCTATTTCTGCCACTATTTTTTTTTTGTTGGCAAACATTCCCAATAAAAAGTTGGAAAGTACGTGAGTTTTTGTAAACCACAAAAATAAGAGGAGATCCACAGGATAAAAAAAATGGTATCAACATCAAATATTTCCACGTTAGCATTTTTAGCTCGTGTTGTATTATTCCCCAAGCCTCAGGTGTATTGCCTGACAGAAATACTTTTTTTTCCTTTCTTTCTTTTTTTCTATTCTCCATCTCTCTTCCTCCTTAACTCCGTTTCCTAGTCCACAAGCCTTCACCATAGAAACTCCCCTTGCAATTGAAGTTTCACATGATTCTCCCCCAGAAAAACTCCATAGTGCCTTTTCACTCTGGAAAAAAAAAACTTCCCCAAACTTTCCTTCTTCCAGACCACTTACTCCCCTTCACTTTCTGCAGACGTAATAAGGCCGGAGGTTCTTTCTTCTTTGCCATGTCCACTGCTTAGGACAGATACAGGGGAGAACCTCCTCAAAATGGTTCTGTAGTTTACCATTACGCATACAATCATTAGCAAGAACGAACTCTTCCTGCCAGTTTCGTGCAGTAAACCACTTATGATTTGAAACGTCTCTTTTTCCCTTTCTGGTGGAGGGGAAGGAATAGAAACATAAAGGGGAAGCAACTCCACTAAAAGTCTCTTCCTCCCTATCTATCTCTCCCTCTCGTCTCTCCCACAGACTTTTTGTCTACATCCCGAAAGCCGATTATTGCTAATTACAATCGAATGTCATTTATACTCTCTCAACAAAAAAAGGAAGGGAGGGGGGATTGGATAAAGGGAAACAAACATCTCGTGATATACGAGAAAGTGATAATACAAAGTAGATGTGGTACAAAATGGGGAATATACATACATCTAACTTTCAAGGGGTTTTAACACAAATCCTCCACCCGTGCCATTTGATTATATGGCACAAGTACAGCGGATCAGTAGGGACTTTCATGCAATAGAAGCCAACTGGGGTGGGAGAATTATTATTATTATTTTTTTTTTGAAAACAGAAAAAAAGGAGAGCAATTGAGGAGGCAGTAACTCTCAGCAGAGAATGCCACAAAAAAAAAACACCCCCAATAACGTACACAAAGGGCTGACGTCCATCACTTATATTTCATCTCACAGTACCCGACAATCTTTTTCCGTGACCTGTCAACCTACACATATGTATATGCATGGCGCTCTCTATCACCCCTCCGTTTTTTTAGTAGATTGTGTATCTCCACGTCACACACTTATACAAGTATTTCAATCCAGAATGGCCAAAACCCACAAAAATGTTCATTTATCCACAAACAGATAGTGAGAACAGGCGAGAGACATGCATCGAGCTCACTGCGGAAATAATGAGCACACCGGTCCATCTACTACTTCCATCCACATTCGAACTCATTTGATATGACAGACACGTTTCTATAGTTTCTATCCGTAGTAGTAAAAGGTAAAACACATGCACATTGCACACACCATAAGTATAATTATCGAACACGGGTCTTTCTTCCTCTCTTAAATGGTGAGTTTGAACTTGACACAAAATTTCATGCATGCCATCACCTTATTAAACTTTCACGATAAAAACCACCCTTCCCTCTCTCTCTCTACACCTTTCTCTCTCTCTCCATCTCTCTCTCTTCCCCTGTTTTAGTAGTCGGATTAGTGGATGAGGAAGGGGAAAAACTTGTAGAATAAGGAATTACCTTTTACTACTAGTTGCTGAAACCCCAGAATTTAATAATTGACTTTTGATCTCAAATAAGGATTTGCACATAAAAAGTCCTCTGCCATTATCGACCATAGTTGAAGTGATTTTTTTTACAAGTCTCTCTCTCTTGTCCTTTTCTTCTGTCGTTTTTCTCACCATGCTCTTTTCTTCTCTTCCAAGTTCTTATCATTACCATCACATGCCTCTATCTCACATTCACTGATTCTCTCTCTCTCTCTCTCTCTTTCACTCACTCTCTCTCTCTTTCTCTCTCATTCTTACTCTCGTTGCTGAAAAATCTTTCTTCAGCCCCATTAAAAGCCATTGGTACCTCTCCATTTAAAATTAATATAATTGCCACAAAGAGCATGCGGTGTCAGCATTTGGCAGGTATGACACTAAAATAAGGTCCCGCAGGTGATCCCTATCATGCAGGGGAAAAAAAGTGTAGCTATAGAAAAAATGATAATAACAAGAGTGTGAAAGAAGAGATCAGTAGCTGGGAGTTAAATGCAACAATAATGTCATTAAGGAATCGTATTACACCTCCACGCAGTAGTAGACGTCCGTCCTCTCTCTCTCTTTCTCTCACTCACTCTCTCTCTATCTTTCTCTCTGTCTCTCTCTCTCTCCATCATCTCCTTCTCACCCTCCCTTCTCCGTACGTGTGAGTTCCTCTGAGATGATGATACACGAGCCGATAACAGATTCTCTCGCTCACCCTCCTCACTCACACACACGGTCGTCAATTGCTATTATTTATTCATATGGCATTCTCTACCCCTACCGCCACCTCCTCAGTCAACCATTCTACAAATAGATTGCCCATTGCCTCTCGCACAATGTTTTTAATACTCACTTACAAATGCCTTCATGTCTTTATCTTGATTCTGTTACATATTTTTTTCCCCCTTTGAAAGAAAAAAAAATTCTTTGCACGAAATCAACTCTGTATGAAAATGTATTGTGTAGTAACTAGTCGGTAGTTATTATATTCACACAAAAAAAATTAAAGCTGTGATCGACATTCATGATAAAAAACGGGGAAGGCAAAGCGACATTTTAAAGAATTGACATGCCAGAAGTCTGATCTTATCAAGGATGGCGGTTCATACCAGCATTTTTTGTTACTCTTGTATAAAGGTTATTGCTATTGCTCGTGTAAAGCTCAATAAATTTTGTTTTTTTGTCTGTGTCTCTCTACTTCTCTCTCCCTCCCCATCCTCTTCCCTACTGGTAACCTTTAATTACACTCATGCTGAAAGCAACACTCGACAATGGTAATCTTCCCCCCTGAATATAGAAATGGCAAAATGGTTTTTTTAATACATTTCTCTTCTTCACAGGTCACCTGGCATGATCGTGGGCTTTATTTTCATTTTTTTCTTATTTTTTTAAAATTCATACCATGTCATTAGAAAACCAACCACCACCTCAACTGCTTTATTCCAAGTTGTTTTTAGTATAAATGTAATATATACGTAAAAAAAACACAATTAATTATTGGAATTACAACATTTCCTTGGATAATAGCGCTGTTCATGAATCTTGACTTCAACATTCACATGAGAAACTATATTCACCCTTTTTTTGTGTGCACTACCTACCTCTCGTTTTTTCTCCTTTACATGGAAATAATGGTACATTCATTATTACGTGCAGAAATCCAAGAAGCGAAAAAGAAGGGAAAAAAACGGCGATCGTGTAGGTAGCAGGAAGACTTGGAACAAAAGGGTGTATAATAACTATTATCAAATGTTCTTTCATTTCTTATTATTAATAATATCATAAGAGCAATTACACACTCCTGTGCACGTGTTGGGTGTACCTTTAATGCTGCGGGAGATTCTAAACAGAGAGGGAGAGAGAGGATTACACAACATAACTATCGATTTCCTTACCGCAGGAGGGGTGAGCCTACTGATGATGTTGTTAAAGGATGCTTTATAATGATGACGTTGAAAAAGAAATACGTACAGTAATAAATATTTTGAACTAAAAGAGAAATTATTAATGAGTATACTTCCTCAAAATATAACCATAATGCCAGTATCAACATTACAAGTTTCCCACTTCCTAAAAACAATTTTTTTTTCGTATTAAGGATGAAGAAAAAATCTTGGGGGTAATAATTAGTCACATGATTATTGGCTATAGAATTACCCCCGCACTTGCACAAGAAGCAGACGTGTGGTGAATGAAATGAAAAGAAAATTTTTACGGGATTTACGTTTGTATGATTATACTTTTTTTTACTCCTTAACTTTAATTACTTGTAGCAATTTACAAATTACGTGTCTTGTCAAATTTCTCATTGTAATTAGATGTTCAATGCTATTGTGTGTGTGTTAGCACAGTTACAAAATTGAGCGAATGCAACGGGATTAATAAAAAAAATACTCTCACAACCAGCAGAGTTAAATCACTGGGTCTTTTCTTCCTAATCCCTCGCTTTTGACTTGCTGACAGAGAAATCTGTGCCGTGATCAAGCAGAGAACAGCAGAAAAAAGAGAGAATCTCAGTAATTCTTTGGTTGGTTGGAGACATTTTCGAGAAAAATGGCGCAATCCCATCAATTACTGGGGGATGAGGCACAGTAAAGAGGAGAAAGGGATAAAGATCCTCAAAAAAAAGGCTCTATATGGATACCGTGTGTATAGGAACCCACAAATCTTGCTCAATGTCTTCCTTCTGTCAACACATCTTTCTTTCTCCTTCTCTATATCTCTCTCCCCTCCCATCTCTTCCATGCTCCAACTTTTCCAGGCATTTTTGCCCTTTTTTGTACCGAGTCTTGCTCATGCCTTTGTTGTAGCTCATGTATAAAATTAGGTTACAACAACCAAGTATTTCCCTCTCTCTCTCCCTCCTCACTCCTCCAGCAATATGTGTTAAATTTCTCCCCTCGCACGATTTCATCGCCATGTTTCCCTTTATCTCCCTCTCGTATTTTCGCCTTTTCTGCACGAATTGGATGCGAACCAAAGAGTAGGACCTGATAATATGTGCTACGCACAACAATTATTCAATTAAATTCGTTTAACAGAAGGTCTTGCACAAAAATAATCGAAGTAATACGTTATCTATCATGTATTTTTTTCGGCGACACCAAAAAAAAAAGAAATTGATGAAGCTTCCACGTACAACTACAAAAAAGGATTATAATTAATCTGTCATTGAATAATAATTTTGTACAATTATGGAAAATTGAAATTATCCTGGCACAAAGATATAAAAAAAAGTTGTTCCATTCACACGCACACATAAACACACTAACACACACTAGAAGGATTCACATGGAACATACATATGGAGGGATAAGTGCAATAATAATTAATCTATCTCTCCAATCTATTCTTCTTCTTGTTCTTCTTTCATGTACACATCAGTTTTCAATAAACTTCCTACATCACAGGCGCAAACACACACGTACATAACACATTGGTTTAATGGAATGCGCAAATAACAGTTTATGAAAAGAAATTCTTTTATATCAACTGAGCGAGCGAGGAAAAAAGACGAAAGAGAGAGAGAGAGAGAGGGAAAGGGTGAGGGAGGAAGTGCTTCTCCCTTGTTTACATTCACTTTTATAGTCTATTGTGATAGGAAAAGTCGTAAGAAAATCTGTACTGTCGAATTTATTTATAAGGGGAGTCACGCCCGGCATCTATAATCTATAGGTCCCTGTGTCGTCCATAGGACAGGATATCAAATGGACAAGTGTAAATTGTGATCATCATCAAATTGAGCAGAAAAATATTATTACCCCGACATACAGCATGAATGCGAATAAAAATCTGCATGTACACTTGTACACACACACACACATCAAAAAAGGGAAATGTAAGGGAACGGAAAGGGTTGCGTTAGAACATTATTTACAACGCACACTAATGCTCAGGTCACATATATCTTCCCCCTACCTTTTAGCAGTTTACATTGCTCCGGCCATATTTCACTGTGAGTGTCGTTGAAAACTCACGCTCCTTATCCACTTCCTAGTATTTTTTTTGTTATTGTTGCTGGTATTATAATTTGTTTATACACAAACGGTATAAAAAATTTTTTTTTGTACACATAATACATAACTACACTAATGCAGGCAAATGGATAGGCAGTTTCAAATACAAAAGGGAGAAGGGAAAAAACAGCGTTCGCGATGAAATCCTGCGACAATCCCCTAACACCAATCACCAAGTCCACGTCTCAACCCCTTAGCACATCCAACAGCACCGTCATTAAATTAATACGAAGTAATTATTGTAATTGAATGAAAAATTGCCAATGCCGATTTCACAGTCACTTTTGTTTGTACAATTCATCAGTTGGGCAAGGGAATGAAGAGAGTCCGTAATATAATGGGATACAATAGATCCAGCCGGCAATATATTTTATGTACAGTTTCAAGTTGAGGAAGACGGGTGATTAAAATGAAAAAGGATTCCCAATGCTGTACGAAGGAATTGGCCAGAACATGGTTTTTTTTTATTCTCGTATCAAAGCCCAAGAATTTCGCCTCTCTTTTTAACCCCTAAATTTCTTCCGCTTCCACTCCTCCTTCCTCTTTTATGAGGAGTCCTCTTCCTTCTTCACGGAGTTAGTTACACAGTAATAAAAAGAAATACTGTACGGAACACTTTAAAAAAAAAGTTTGTAAAAGCGTTTGTGGAAGTAGTAAATTGTTGCCGTTGGAAGTGGTTCGTTATGTGCACTCACTAATTATTGTCCTTTGGAGAGATTATACATATATGGAGCTGGAATATAATAAAATATTCCAAGTGTTTTCAGTGCCACACTACTCCAAGCTCCAAGTCACTCACTTTCGTCGGCATAGTGATGATGATGGTGGTGAAGGAGTAGTCATATACTACACTCAAAAAGCCGAGGATTGCATGCGTCCTCCTCCTCCTCCAACCTTCCCTGCCTTACCCCATGCTCTCCACGACTTACTACTATCGCCCTGGTCCTCCACGTTACAACCCTAAGAGTCATGGCAAAGGGTTGTAGTCGTGGAAATAGTAGTAGTAGGAAGGCACAGGTCTTGATTTTCCTCCATACATTCATCCAATTCTCTTACTCTCTATGCTCTCTCTCTCTCTCTCTCTCTCTCTCTCTCTCCCCGGTCTCTCCCGGTCTTTTCTCTATTTTACCCTTCCCTATACATTTCCCTCCTATAGTGTTGGTTCGATAAAATTGTATCACTCCTGTTCGCATACAGCCACGCTTTTGTACAAACACACCGAGAGAGAGTTAGGCGAGTGTGAGTGAAAGAAGCCTTTGCTCCCACACACAAAAGCCCGTGCCGGGGCCACTACAGGAGAAGAATTGAGAAGCTGGAAATCCTCCAGTATACTCTATCACTTAGGACATGTACGCACTGTTTGCCAGGGGAAGAGGGTGAGAGAGAGAAGAGGGAGAGAGAAAAGACAGAGGAGAGAGAGCAGAGGGAGAGAGAGAAGACAGGAGAGAGAGAGAGAGGAGACAGAGGAGAGAGAGAATACAGAGGAGAGAAAGAGGGAGAGAGAGACGAGAGAGAGACTCCCGTAGTAGTAGTGAGATGCGCTCAATAATTTCACTCCAGAAAATGCCTCCTCTCGTCTCTCCAGCATGTGCAAGACATGGATTAAATTTCTCTCTTTCTCTCCACTCACTCATACGAAATTCAGGAGGAGGAGGAGGAGGAGGAAGTGGAGGAGGCGAAGAAGAAGACGAAGAAGAGAATAGAGAAAAACTTCCAGCACCACCGGCTCGTTGTTGCATGTTCGATTTTGTAGTAGAAGTACTTGGGAGACTCAGAAGACAGCAACTTTACTACTTCTACGAAGTACAAGTAGTAGTCGGTTTTGTAGAAAGAAAACAGTGGTGTTGCCGAGAGTTGAAGAGACCGAGAGAGAGACAGAGACAGCGGGAGAGACAGGGACAGGAAAAAACAGAGAAAAGTAAATTCGAAGACACACACCTGAAGCACTCGCCTTGTCATTTCTTTCGCTTCTTCTCCCTCTCCCCGTCTCCGTCCTTCTCTCTCTCTCCCCTAAATTTGCTTCCCTCGTTTACCCCATTCGGACTCCCCTCTCTTCTATTTTTATTATTATTACTATTAGTAGCCGTCTCCAACTCCACCGTTTTTTCATTCTATTGCAGAATTCAGGGGAACTACCATAATAATAATAAAATTCTGTTGGATGCATGTATCGTAATGGGGGGAAATAGGAAGAGACCAAAAGAAGGGAGACAAATGCTTGAACACTACCAATTTGGGCACATGGAATTTCAATGCCTCCAGTGAAGTATTTTTGTTGAGAGTCGAGATTGTATAAGTGGAGGAAACGCGGCACGAGCCATCAACGATATTAACACCAATATCTAATCTCCTCCGGTCCTTGTATGTGTGTGTTTGGACCCTCTCTTTTTCTCTCGCCTTCCCTCCCTCCGGCCCTCCCTCCGACTCCACAATAATAATGATAATAATAACACATCCTTCCTACTCTAAACTTCAAAACAACTACAGTAAACTCAAGCAGATGTTTAGGGGTTTTTTCACAAGGAGGAGGAAGAGGAAAAAGACCCTTTCTACACTCTCTTAATACTTCACATACACTCCTTTTTTCAATGAGCAAGTACGCCGATATATAAAAAAAAATTCTCTTGGGTCTTTTATATCTCAACTGTGGATCAAAATTCTACGCACTTTGTAACCCCTGCACGAGCCCTTCCTATTTCTCTTCTTTCTCTCTCTCTCTCTCTCTTCTGACAGTAGTATGCGGTCTCCCCCAAAATCGTCATGTGTAAGGGCTTACTTTGTATACATGTACGAATGTGTACTTGTACAAAACATTCACTAAGTAAGAGAATGTACTGCTCCATCAAGCACAGCAGCACGATAATGGTAAAAGGGACATTTTGGAAAGAACTTTACTACTTCACATACGGCTCCCATTGTTATCCCCGTCCACCGTCTGTACACCGATGTATTTATATGCATGTACATATGTACACACTGCCACGTGCACACACATTTACACACACTCGTCGTAATCCGAAGAGAGTTTTATTTTTTTCCGTGGTTAAATTATACCCGATTCATTTTTCAACTGGTAATCAGCAAATTTTTCTATAATAATCGTGGTAAAACTCATCGGAAGGTAATCCTATACATGTTCTTTTTTTTCAAATCCCATACCAGGAACACTCCCTATTCACTTGTGGCTATATAATGGATGACCCCAAAGAAATTAATTTTTAAAACCTTCTTCCATTTTCTTCACCCTACTCTATTACCAGAGGTCTGACAGCGCTAAAGACTCTCCCTGAGACCTGTCCGAGTTAATAAGAAAAAAGGGGGGAGATGAAGAAGAAGCTGGTGGGCAACCACTTCCAATAAACGGAGATGTTCCGAGAGAGCGAGAGGTAACTGGAAATGGGCAAAGAAGAGGAAAAGGACGAGAGAAAATTGGAAGGTTATTTATTTTCGTTATATATCTCTTTCCAAGAACCTGGGCTTGTCCCTTATGTCGTTTTTCGTCTATATATAGTTTTAAATGCTCAAGTGGGAAATAAATAGCTATTTACGGGTCTTCGTAACCAGACTTGCTAACCTCAAAAATAATATACCAGGATATACATACAATGAAAATACACACGTACTTATTGAATACTTATTCAAGAATACTTATTGAAACACCTCCAGCAATTATCCTTTTACCGGTATCCTTTGACTTGTAAATTCCCATTAAACCCCCTCACCCTCTTCTAGTACTCACGGATAAAATCTTTTGTGTACTTACGCATGACCCTATTGTTGACCGAGGAGGACCAAATATAGGAAAAATGTAAAATGATGGGACCAATTAACCTGAGAGAGCCTATGTAGACATATAGGAACGTAAATAATTATTGAAACCAACCTGTAAACGTGTGTGCTATTCCACTCTCCGCTGTGGAACAAGAAGAAAAGGAAGGGGGAAATGTTTATACTCCTCCTTTTAAATGATCCTTGACTTGAAGAGACAGAGAGAACACTGTTAGATAATGACGGGACTGGTTGTTCGCTTTATGTAAAAATATATTATAATTCCATTAACCACACAATTATATATTTCTTCGAGACACATAGGAGTCCTTTGGCTTGAAAAAGATTTTTTTTCACCTCTCACTATAATTTTACGAGCGTTAAGAAAAGCACTTGAAAAAGTAGTAGTTACGGTATGTGTAACTAGCTCAGTAACAGTGGTAGTCCTTCAAGGCACTCAGGAGATTGGTATGATTGATAAAAAAGATTGCAAAATATATTTATTTCGATTATGACTATTACAAATGCGATTACTGGACACCAATATTAATTTAATTTCTTTGTGTTTTTTTTTGCTCTAATTTCAATGCACTCCAAAGTGGCAGTCGTCGCAGTCTTTGATTGTATATATATGAATCTCTCAATCGTAGGAAAATCGTCGAATTATTTGTAATTTGTGTTCCTAGAAACTTAATTTATGGTTTGTTGACATATAAAAAACTGTAGAAAAAGGTATATAAATACATACAAAAACTGTCATATTACAAAGATGATTGGTAGCAAAAAAAACAGCACCCCTCTCCAGATTTTTAAAGGGTTTTTCGTGTTCAAGAAATGTCGTGTATACACATATCCAATGTAATGTTCGTAAAGGGCACTCGCCAGTCCGGATCCAACTTGTTCTCCCTCTCTTTCACCGAAATGGTAACAATGATAATAAAAGTGGTTCACTTTTACTCTAAAAATATTCTATAGGTATATAAAAAGGGCACGTCACAACAACATGTGGTATTATTAGAGGTACAAAAATACACACACACACTAGGAACGGAGATTGATTCCTTCTATAATATGTGTGTTTGTATGTGATGTGAGTAGTAGATTTTATAATACAGAAGGGAAATAAAAGTGACGAAGACAAGCACACGCACCTTCAATGCTCCACAGCTAGAGTTGAACTAACTGAGCAAAGACAGGGTGAGACAGACTCAAGTGATCACCAGCAAAGGCCAAGCACAACATACGCATTTACACACACATAATATACACATAGAAAGAGAGGCAGAATGAGAGGTACACATGAAAAGCCCCTTCTCTTTCTCTCTTCACCAACCACTCTCAGTCATTGAGGCATAGAAATACACAGACCCCGTCTGCATGAAATCCAAAGCACACTAGTGAACTTCCACTATTACAAATTGGAGAGAGAAAAACCTTCATATCCTCGCCATGTATGTGTACCTTCATATATGGCAGGAAAAAGACGGCTGCTAAAATCCTACTTCCACCACAACCACTACCTGCTATACACCTCTTGTCACCTTCTCTCAAACAAATACTCTCGTATTTCTATTTAGTCACAAGTCAGTAGAGTGTTTGTTGGAGATGTGTACATATATGTTTCTACATACCATATGAGATTCTGCAGGACAAAGAGAGAAAGAGAAAAATTGCCGGGGATGAAGAACGAATTCGTATTAGAAGCACTTACGGATGCAGTAAACTTTTTAATCAACTGATAACAGCATCAACTTAGCAAATCATAAAAATGCGTGGATCCTCCATGAAAGACAGAGAGAGAGAGAGAGAGAGAGCACAGAGGGGAAAAATGTGCATGTAACCATACAGGTTGTGTTCCTGACAGTTTTAGTTATATGAACATCCCGCATGACCGCCGTACAAATCAGGTGGTGCAGACAAGAAGAGGATACGCACTATTCCGGGGGTGGAAATAGTAGAGGATATAGCATAGGCCAAGGATGAGAGTAGTTTTGTTTTTTTTACGATGGACACTACTGGTAATACATGAACATCAACTGGTATTTCACCACTCTTAGCCCATTAGGGACCTTAGGGAGAGAGGGGGATAGAGGAAGATAGATCGAAAGAGAGAGAGAGAGAGAGAGAGAGAGGGAAATAGGGAGAGCATTTGGGATTTACACGGACCCCTCCTGTGACCGACCATCCGTCTCTCCGAAATTTCCGTCCCTTTACTTATTCACCTCCATCTCACACGATCTGTTGTACTAGTAGTCACTTTACTCCAATTTATCCATTGTCTATACAACAACACACCCTAATAAACACATGCACACATGTCGAAAAACACCGTAAGTAATCCCTGGTGTTGTTCCTATTCCTCGCACTTTTTATGTCTTTCCCTCACTACTGTGCACTTTTTTGTTTTTAAATCCCTACATCCGTCCCCCATTTGACATTTGCATGCAGGTATGTAGGCTATACATGACATAAAAAAGGAGATTTTTTTTAAAACCACTACTCTCGCGAAAAAATGTGCACAATTTTTTTTCTCGTCGTGTTTACTAGAACAACTAAGATTGAGTATTCCTACTTGCTACTCTTCACGTGGTGCAACACAATGAAAATTTTGCGACTGGTAACAAAAAAAAAATTAACAACCTGTATATAGCCCATTTTCCCTACAATTGTCACGTTAGTTCCTCCTCAGCAAGTGTTACATACGTAATTATTTTTATTATTACGGTAACGTCACACAGGAAACAATCTACCCCAAAACTACTCCTGCATAATAGGCCAAATTGTTGGAGACAACGTGAGAAATTATGACAAAGCTCTAAATAATAGGAATGGGTGAGGTATAAAGGGTTACAAAAAATTAAAGTAAGAAAAAAAAGGAAATTCCTCCAGCTTTATTACTTGCTCTTGTGTGTCAGAAACCAAAAAAAAAAAAAAACGGAGCAGTAAATGACTCTTACATATTCATGGGGATTAATAGTAATAATATAATGCAACACGAGGGCACAGTGTAGACGCACTCCTTTTAACAGAGGCATTTCACTCGATGGAAGAGAGAAAAGGGAGGCGGAGGAGGACGAAGAGGAGGAAGAAAGAGAGGAGACGTTTCAACCTCAAGCCGTTCTTTTACATGCAAATTACAAGAACTTAAGCTGCCTATTATATGAGGAGGAAAATCGTAGGAAATCATAAGGTTCCAGCTCTTTTCCCACTCTCTCCCTCTTATTCTTTATTATAGCACGCATTCCCTATTCAAAATTACACACAAGTCTATACACATACGTTCTCTGCAACATAGGTATTCTTTCACAGTTCTGAGAGAGTGCTTTCAAACCGTACATATTACATAGTAAATCCCTTTCCAACCAAAGTGTACACGTTCTCATGATAATTATATAAGAAAAGAGAGAGAGAGAGACACACACACAGTCACAAAAAAATAACATACAAGTGGGTCTTACTTATACATATGGAATAGTAGCCGAAGGAGTTAGTAATAGCAGGAGTAACAGAAGCCATGCCGTCGCCTTTAGACATTAGACATTATTCAGACTTCCATTCAATTCAAACTGTTTGGTTGCAAGAGCTTCCAGCACCAATGTTTTTTGTCGTCTCTCCGTTTGCATGCAATAATTTCATTTTGAGGCAAGAAAGAAAAAGAGAGCATTACTCTTGTCGCTTAAATATGTCTGCTCCCACCTGTCCCAAAATATATATACACGCCAAAAATATCCCACAATATTCGCGACCCTTGTCAACATATTGGGAAGCAATGTGACTCTTTCATGGTATGGACATAATGACTCACATCAGCGTTTTTTTTTGTTTTGCCTAGAGAAAAAAAGGAGCTAATGCATGACGACTGGACAAGACAAGTAGTCACAGGTTGGTCTATAGCATAATCACAATACCACCTGCCTGATACGACGCACCACCGCTGCTAATGTGTTTATCCCTTTCATTCCCTCCCTATCTTCGGAACACAGTAAAAAAAAATTGCGTGCATGGGTCTTTTATCCATATCTCTCTCTACTTCTCCCTCTATCTCCAACACCACCAATACGTGGTCAAGGACCCCCCCCCACCCTAATATACCCACCTAACGTACCAAGCGTACTCCACATGTTGGAAATCCTCTAAAAAGTACAACATTTACGGGAAAGAGAAAGGGCGTACCGTTGCAAAAAAAGCTGCACTATTATTACTATTAATAATCTAAACCGTAGTTCCTTTTCCTTGCAAATAGGAAGAAATGGAGACAGAAGAGAGACGGCAAATGTGGCCGAATTTTCCCCTTCCTCCCTCTCCCCTCCACAGTAATCATGGAAGCCTGTAATTTCTGCAAATTGAATTAAGTCGTTTTTCCTCTCATTGCTTGTCCACTCGTACTTTGCTTTCATGCAAAAAAACAAATCGTCAACCGCATATAAACTTGTCATTAACTTTTTAGAAGTCAATGATTCATACAAAAGCAATATAGAAAGGACATTTTATTTAGTCCTTCTTCCTATTTCTAATGCATACTACACTGGTGCCATGATTCATGTGTATTATAGCATGAATTGCAGACATTTGATAGCAAACTTCAATGTCTGCTTCCTTCCATTTAATGCAATTACTGGAGGAAGAGCGTGGGCAAAGGCATAACCACTGCACCCAGAACATGTAATTACCCACGTATTTAGTAGGAGTGCACGCACAGAATCTGCGATATGAGTTCAGTTTTGTACAATTCCCTACAAAGTTTACTCATTCAACACACTCCCGTCTACTATTTTGTCAATTTACGGGGTGGGCGAAAAAGCGACAGTTATAGTGAATATTGAACTTGTATTCATTTCAGGGCTGTAGCAACGACTATGAAATACGACGCGTGAGAATCTCCATGGCTAAATGTCATTTCCCCCCTTGCTATGACATACCAAAGTCTATCGCCCCTAGCTTTATTAATAATAATAAAATCAATGTATATCCGGAACATCAAAGACATTTCTTTTTTTTTTCTATCCCGACTCTTCCGAAAAGAGTATCCTAATGTTAGAGTCAGTTGTACAGTGATAATAGCTTGTAACTACTATATTTCTGAAAATGTGCGAGTATTCATTTGTGAAAAAGCATTTTATCCCAATCATGCTATTTTATCCGACTACGACACCCAATGCTTTTACAAGATTCATCAAGCAAGCATAAACTCTTCTCTCTCTCTCTCTGTATCCCCCTTTCCTATCTACGTATTATTCTATTAGAGCCTTGCACATATGCTATCTGAATGAACTGGATGTATACATAAGTATACACATGTGTGCACATTTAATCATGCACTCCTATGTACTTCCCCTGTTATTACTACTACTCTGCCGCGACCCACAAGATAAACTTTTACAGACACACACTCACATTAACAAAGGTCATCTCTCTTTCAATAGAATAATAAGTCAGACCCCAACAACCAAATATTACGCTTCCCATTAATGCCTGGACAAGAATGCATTAGCACACAGGTTCGAAATTAGTCAGGATACTAGTAGGCAAAAAGAAGAAGAAAAAAATAAGTACAACTTTCTCTATAATATTGACAGTAAAAAAAAACTCGAGAAAACCAAAAGGCATGTACCTAAATTAAAGAGGGAGAATGTATACTGAAGAGGAAGGGATTCAGATGTGTGGATGGCTCATTTCCTCACAAACATGGTTTAGGCTGGGAAGGAAAAAAGGATGAAGTACACCGGGGAAGCCGAGGAACGCTCAAGAGCAAGAGAGATTATCCAAATATTGAAACAGTTTAATACAGACCGAGTGAGTGTCCGTACCCGCCCGATCATGCTTTCCAACGACCCTTCAAATGACTGCAATTGAACAAGCACTTAAAAAAGTATACATTCGACAGATACAGCTTTCAAAAACAGGAATTTATTACTACAGACGCCAAAATTTATGGGAAAATCATTGAATTATTAATATCCCACAAAAAAAAACTCTCCCTTCCTTTAATAAGGGGAATGAGAATCTTGTGTTTTTTTTTTTGCTTCTGAGAAAATATTTGCTTTTGATTTCTCCTTTTTTTCTGTAAAACTTCCTCCTAATATAAAATTGTATGAAAGAAAAGTGAAGAAAAAAATATCAATGTACAAGGACGGGGTGAAAGGGGTGAAAAGAAGGCAGGACAAATAATGTAGCAGATAAAAAGCCATTAGTAACAAACACACACTTTAATACGTACTATTTCACATCCTGTGTCTACACTTTTTTTCCCTTTTACAACCAAGAGCTTTCTTGGTGGTAGGGGAAAGCCTTCTTTTTCTTATGTACATACGTCTATTTACGTAAATGCCATTCTCTAAAGTCTCAACCAATGATTTTGTCAATATAAAAAGAGCTGTTGGCCCCTATGCCAAAGTTGACACGCTGTTGTTGTGTTCCAGAAAAACAAACGGCGTCGCACCGTCTCCGCTGGTTTTGAATATTTAATGGCGAATCATCATCAAATAACAAATATCCTTACAATAATGCCTATGTCATGCTTCGCCCTGTATTTCCTATTAGGTATATGCTATTATTATACCCAAAACATCATCGCCTTGCAATGTCATGTAAAAGGACATGCATATTGAGACGTGTGTGTTGTGTGCGTTTGTGAATAAAGAAAAAAAAACTAGAAAACACATTCAAAGTAACGGCGCCCAGCCCATCAACTACACCTGGCTCAAACGTTAGTTACTCGCACACACCACCAATAACACATATAATGTGTAATACATATAATGAAATACGTATAATACTCCCCATGATACTTAATACAGCCACTCCGTGTCTCGAAAACACTGTCAGTGTGCTTTCATGTGTATGCTTGGTAGTGTACTTGTACACACATGCAGTTTCCAACCGGCAATTCTTTTTTTTTTTATTTAAACCGTAACTTAATAATAGACTCTTGGGAGCTGCCCCTAATAATAATAACAATACCTTATTCTGCATATGTTCACTCATACTTACTATATGGTTCCTGGAAGCAGAAAAATATTATTAAAAAGGCTAGCTACGAGTTCCATTAAACAGCCTTCGATTATGTTCACAACGTCAAAGCGGGACTATAGGCATTATATGGTAGGTAAAGAACTTCTCCATACATACAAAGTCGTGGCCCAGAACTTGAATTTAAAAAAAAAACAGTAGGATGCTATTGCTCTGTAGCTCCTAGTAAAACAACTGCCTTTTGTTACCTCATAATTAATCACATGTGGGAGTAGTCGGAGGAGCCACATTGCACGGGTATACACACTTTCGAGGCTAACATGCTTTACATGGGCAACTTAATTAGGGCTGCAACGAAGGAAAACCACGTCACCACCCGGCGTCACAAAACATCATCGTCATGTTCGGTAGAAATCATCAATGTGACCATGTAATCTTCCGTACTTACTTATATTCTCTCTCTCTCTTTCTCTTTCTCTCTCTCGCTCTCTTTCTCTCTCGATGCCTGTCTTATTCTCCCAATCATTCTATTTCCCTTTCCTCTCTCTCCCTCTATTTCTCCCTCCTTCTCACGTTCTAACAATCTCGCTCGTTCCTGCATCCCTCCATTTTCAGTAGTTTTGAATTTCTCCCTCCCTCATCCCCATCTCCGACGAAATAAACTCCGGATGTGACAATCAGCATCACCCTATAAATAAGATTCACCCCTTTCTATATGATAAATAACTGTCCAAACCACCACCACTGACTGCCACACCACGACCCATAACAACAGCCACCATAATCCGAACCAATGGGTGAAGGACTTTTCCGTGATGCTCTCCGCTTGACAGAGAACAATATCGTCATCATTTCCCCCCAAACACACACAATAATAGCCTTTCAAGGCGTCCATTTGTTTTTTTTTCTTCGGAGACAGAAATGATTGTGTTTTTACCGGAAACATCTCATATACATAGGAGATACACAGGAAAAAAATGTGTTCCAGAGGGACTGGAGAAAAATGGAACATAAAAAACCTTTTCCCAGTCCACCAAAATCCACTTGCTTCACCGAAAGTCATTTGCCCTCCCTTTTTATAACCCATTCTGCCTACCACCCTGTAGCCTGTTAGTTAGAAGTGGTAGCGGAAGGGCCGCCTGGTTGCCTTGGCCAAAAAGGGGGAACCTTATCTCATTTGCAATCTCTGGGTATGGTGCGTACGCAATATGCACATGAGTGGTATAAAATACATTTGCGCCGAAAAAAAATTTTTTTTAGGCCTGCACTTAAATACATAAACCCATCCCACGTCCTAATGGACGGCGGATGTACATATGTTGTTGTTGCTGACAATAATTACACCTGTGTGTCTAATCCCCTGCAGAATAATAATGGTAATAATTGTGAGTCCCTAATGCACTAATCCATTTGGAGAATTAGCAATGGTCGTAGTATTTTGGAATGGCAGCAGCAAATTTGAAAAAGTTCTACTAACGAAAAAGTTCTCCCCATCTCTCTCAAGTTGCTTATCTCTTTTACAATCTTTTGTAAAAATAAGACCTAGATTATAAAGTGCCTTTTTATACTTGGATACAAAAAGATAAAGGAAAGAAAGCGAGATGGAGAGAGAAAGAAAAAAAAAAGAAATTAGTACGAAAAATTTCATTCAAAAATAATGACAACGAAAAGAAAAAATCCATGAATCATCATCAATTATTGTGGAGGTAACGAGTAAAAAAAAAGTGACTACTGCAAATATTCTTGCCACTATTACCATTTAATAATCTCACATGACAAGAACATGTCACACAATATAGCACAACGTCCACTCTAACTACATCCCTGACCCTCAAAAATACGCTCAGCTGCCGCGACGAAGAAGAAAGTTACCACGGTATAAATGAAATTGCCCAGAGGACAGAAAAAAATTAAATACTCCGGCAGCAACGATCATATATGTATGTATATGTATAAAGAGAATAGGGGACGACTCCAAGGTATACGGAAACAACCGAGTCAAAATGGGACTTTCTCCCTCTTTTACTACACATTGTATCTATTATAGTAGTTAATACACCCACTTTAATTTTTTTTATCCCTTTTAATTTTAACATCTGCAGTAAAAGATCATCACATTACCCTGTAAGAGCCCACAATACTGTACAATAGCAACTACATTGCCATTGCCATAGACTGCCACTACCAGTCCCAACCACTAATGGACGTACATTGACTACATTGTACTCGTTCAATTAGTTAAACCTACAATAATAAAGATATTGTCGACCAGATTTAATAAGTATAATGATGCATTTCATTCAACAACTCGTTGCAAATGTATGATATGGTCAAAAGAAATTGCTTCATCTCTCATAAAGACGTCATTCCGCTTGCCTCTCTTTTTTTTTTCTCGTGCAGAATCCTCCCCCTACAATTATTCTGATGCGCACACAAAATATCCGGTAATGGATGCAATATTAAACTTTGAACGTACCTAAAAATCAAGTGGATTTCAAATGCAATTTTTTCTCTGAGAAGCGGATAGAAAGGAGAGTTTATGATAGGAGCCGATATAATGGACTAGGTATTATATTATTACTAATTTCCTACGTGCTTCTAGTAGTTTCTAACTTGGCCGAGGGGAGAATTATTACGGATAGAGTTTAAAACGATAGGTTTCTCTTCTCTCTTGCAAGCATGGGGTAGGAAGAAAAAAAGACAGATTTTTCCTTTAATATCACTAACCACTTCCTCATCTTAAGACATGTCATCGTCCTTTATTTTTACAAACGAATCTTTTACAGCCTATACGGACACTTATTTACACACGAGAAACTGACATTGACAAGGAATGTCTTTTTGCTGGTCGGACAGACTTTTCAATCTTATAATAGAGTGGCTATATAGGAGAAATTTTTGTCGAAAATTTGTACACAACAATGTCTGTCACGGGACACGTGAAAATTGATAGCCTTCTAATCTACTTTCGGCGAGCAAAAATTTCCTTTTCTTGTCTCTCCCCAGACTCTCACAGACAATCCAAGCCACTCTCTATTCTTTGTGTCTATTTTTTCTTACATCTCTCTTTCTGCCTCTCTCACCTTCCATCACAACCTTTTTGAAGTCGTCTATGATAAGAAAAAACCTCACAATTCCAATCCCAGCGAATGAGAAAGGAAACAAGGGGACGAGCATGCTAAAATAAATACCTGCATCCCTGTACCAAAACTTCAATAAAAAAAACGTCGTGTATTCTCTACAGAACAAAAAGAAAATAAAACCAGCAACAACATCAGCCAAAATTACTATTAATCCTCCTCAACTCACACATGCTGATCCGCAGAGAATGCACACATGCATCAACAGAAAAAAAAAAGAAATGGGGGAGAAAAAAAAATGCATGCTGTTATTTTTTTATTAAGGAACCAATGAAAAATAGAACATGACAACAAAAATTACACGAGTTAAAACTCCTATGGCGTAGAATTAACGTTTTATCCTAATCATATTCCCTTTTCTTTGTCCATATACTATTTTTATTTACGTCTGTAGGTAAATCCGGCTCTTTCACTTATTTTTGTCTGTTCTTTAGCCTCCTCCTTCGGGCCGATACAAACCAAATTAGTGTGGGTACAGGAAAGAAAGTAAAACGAGACAAGTTCCTCGTTTTGTTCAGTCTCACACAGTTTGGCACAGACCAATAATAATGCTAACAATAAAGTACGAAAAAAATACCCAAACAAATAATAGAGTGTGATGCGTTGTCATAAGCGAAAGTATACGCTAATGTTTGGTCGAGATAAGCTCATTCGCAACGCTGTAGTTATAGATTTAAAGAGCACAATAACAAAAGAACCTGTACATTCTACAAGGGGGTGTAGGGAAACTAGGAGTAGCGACAAAATCAGTGCTTTGTGTAGCCACAGATTTTTATATGATGTCAGAAAATGCGGACAAATGGGCTTTAAACACGATTTAAAAAAAATACTTTTACAAAACTAATAGTCCTTCATGCTTCTCTCTTCCTCTCTTGAGACTTAATTAGAGGCTAAAATGTTCCGTGTGTATGTCGTCTCCATAGGGTAATTGTGAATAAAAAAAACCATGGTACTACTAGTACAAAAACAACTGATCTTCTAGAATTTACGTGGATATATATATCTGTACACACACATCTTTTGCACACCTTCAGTCCACGCGATTCCCAGTCCTTTTATTTCTGCATCAACGACCACCTCGTACGTTGAACCTGAACTCATTTCTAAATTATCTACGGCTTTTTTTTCCTCCAAAGTTTCAAAGAGAGCTTCATGTCTCCTCTCCCTCCCTCCCTTACAAGTATGTACATGTACTGTGTGGGTATGTAAGCATGTGCTATGCACAATAGGAGCAATGGAGAAAATAATGATGATGATAATGATGGCGGGTACCTCTACCACACTCTTCTCATCATTACCGAGTGAATTTCGCATGCATCATAATAATAATAATAGATACTGTAAAGGGTAGTCGTGGTAATGTTAGTCAAGAATAATCAACCAAAAAAAAAAGGAAAACTTTGTCATTGCACTGTGTCCTGTATTTTTGTTGTTGTTCAACCAAAACCTTTCCTAGGTTGGCAAAGTATAAAAATTCAGTACCTTTGGATGTGTGCAGGTACTACAGTCACCGTGTGTAAAAAAAAACTGAAGTGATTCTCCTCCATATACAAGATAGTAATTCGTGTGAAGCTACATTGCCATGTGGTTACCATGCATCAAGGAACTTTAATGTGTGTATTCACACCAATTCATGGGAAATTAGGATCAAAACAATCATTTATCAAGTCAAATTTTAATTACCACAGATCCTAACCATCAGTCGTTACCAATTGTTCCCGTGTAAGTATGCTCATAAATATATGTAAGTACCTACTACCACACATTATTTTATTTTTTACTCTCCGTCATTGTATTCACACGCAATGTACATACATCCGGGTGCGTATTTATTTGTACATCCATACTGAACCAGAGCATTGGTGATTGCAAAGAAAAATTACACTTTTTTTTGAATGCTATACATATACTTTCTTCCTCTTCCACCTGCTCCTCATCGCCTAAGCCACCTCCTGCGATCCTAAATGCAGTACACCCTCGATTTACATATATATACACCAGATCTGTGAAAATCTCAGGAGTGTTTCAGACAATTTCCCACAGGCTGAGCAAGCACACACGCAAATAATCACGGGGAAAGCTGTGAAAGTGTCACTAAACACGAGGAATGCAAAATCTAAACCAAGGCAAACATTGGCAACAAATTGTTGACAAGATATTACATTACATGGCTTGCACACGATAGCAGAAGCGACAAGTTCCTGCACACCTCAGAGGCATCACGCAATACAGTGTCGATGTAGATATCCAACAACTCCGAAATCATCAACATTCACATTTGCTACTAACATTTGCAGTCACCAAAATTCTATCATTTTTGCCTGTTGGCTATTCAAACTATTATTACTGAAAACCCAAATATAAAATGATGTGAGTGAACGTAAACATAGTTATGGCTGATACAAAAGATCTGCCGTTATTTTTCCATCCGTATAGTCAACATTCTCTCTATTTCCTTGACTCACGGGTATTTTTTTGAGAAATGATTACACACAAAAAATCTAATAAGGTATGACAAAGATATAATTGTTTATAATAAGAAAAAATGGCAGAAGTAGAAATGTTGCGGTGACTCTGTACTCTGTAGCCTAACAATCATCACTCAACCCTTCCCCACCCCCACGAAAGTGTGTAACTATTACAGTGTATAATAAGATCTGCGATAATAATCACTGTCAATAAAATTCCGTCAGGCTAAACAGATCCAATGAAAAATGTAACTTGTAACTAAAACAACCAACCTTTCTCCCTCCCAGGCTGCCCACTCACAACAAAAGAACTAGACAAGGGGGTACGAATGCGAAATAGAAAAAAAATGAATCAAACACTGTAGTTTACAATTTACAACGTCCTTCTTCTTCATGAAGTAAACACTTGCCATACTTCTTTATTGATTTCAACCAGCCACTGAATGAAACCTAGAAATTTTTGGACACCCCTCTGTGCGGGTAATTACTACAGTTAAAAATCATGACTGACAATCTACCTGAAGAACTCGGGTTCAAGATATATACATGCAAAATAACAAGGAGAGATTGAAACTTACATAGAAAAAAACATGCCAGTGTGATTGTAATAGTATAAAATAAATAGTATGACCAGCAATATCCCTAACAAGAATAACCTCTCCTTTGTCGTAAACCATGTATCAAGATTACCAATCGGAAAGCTATCTACTGTGATATTTTTTTTTAACTTTAGCAATGTCCAATCAATTTTTCACTCAAAATCTGTACGTGATATTATTTTTTCTAACCACAACCACCTCCTCGTCCTCGTAATATCCCTGTAACATTCTTGAAACCTCTACATAGTGAATAAATGTTATCCATTTCAACAACAAAAAAATCAGATTCCTACAGTTTTGATTCGGTGGATGCTGAAATGGATAAAAGCAAAGGAGGATTTTTTTTTAACCTTGCCGTCCCTACATCCCCATCAATCAACTTCTTTTACTCCTTCAGCAGCCGCAGTGATGAAGTTAGGAGGCAACTCAACAAGGGAATAGATATATAGGTGTAACCAGACGAGGTTTTAAGCCCCCAATTAACTTGCATTAATTCACGAAAATCATTGCCTTCCTTTAATGCCCGCCCCTCTCTTTATGCTCACTCGAAAGCCTCCGAGGTATGCAAAATAATAGGCAGGAGGAACAGCAACAAAAATTATGTTCCACTTTTTTTCTTCTCCTTGTTCTTTCTTTCCTTCAGTCTAACTATTTCCAAACCTCCCTGCTTGCCGTCTCTCTCCCCCTCTTTAAAATGTCTTTTTGGAATGAATTGCAATTTCTACTTACTAATCAGAATGACAAAGAGAATTAGGTTGAACTATAAAAAAAACGACCAACCCGTAATGAAAAAAGGGGAGGAATAAGAATGTGTGTGATTATGTGACAATAAAATTCTTTTTCCTTAGATACATACAAATTTATTAGAAACAGCAACGAATCGTGGCAACGTGTATGTATGCATTCCAATTATTTTGTGACTTGAAAACTATGGTATACCCATCAGCCTCGTAAAAAAAATCTAACATAAAAAAGGGACAATTGTAAAGTGTAAAATAGTCCTAAATTCAGGTATGCTTTTTCATGTAGCAACTTTTGATCAAAGAGTAAAACGGCAACAAAAAATCCTATAAAATGTTACTAAAATGTAATGAAATACATTCTCATCCTTCACGGCGTCCTCATCCAACCCAGTCAGCTTTTTTGCTGGATTCGAGATAACCCACAATTACAACCCTACGGGGCAAGTTATCCAACGTTACTCTCTCCCATGCAGCTGCAGGCTACACGAATCATGTTATTTACACCTGCAAGCTCTGTAAAATTGACCCAAATACTATATTTAATTGGCCTTTTCTACGATAAAAATAGATTCATTGGGTGGTTGGTTTAAAATCTAATTTAACAAGTCCACGCACAAATTTTTGCATACTTTATAGTTCCTTCCAGAATTCGCCGAGAAACAGAATTATCAAAAAACTAATCTCAGATTTATACACAAAGCCAGGGGATTTAACTAAAACTTTGAGTATGAACTCCCTGAGTATCATGACCTTTGTCCTATCACATTTCTTATCAGTTACGACACGAAAAGACAAGCCAACACAATACCCACGCGAATTTTATATAGACTCATACAAAAAATGTTGGGTCAATAATTCAACTACCAAATAAAAACGAAACCTGAAAACTAAACTTTCTTCAGCCTTCAAATAAACATTCAAAAAGAGAACGAACAAGTGATTTTCTGTTCTTGTTTTTAGCTTGAAATAGTACAATTATTTTATATTTCTTGCACAATCTAATGAAATATTGTTCTTCTTTCCCCTTTATTCTAAATAATGTTTCGCTCCTTTTTTGAACTTGCCAACGTCTTTCAGTAAAAATCAACACCCATTACACAAAGAGCATAAATTGACAAGTTGCTATGCTATATTTGAACTAGTTACTCTCAATAAAAATTTGACGTCGTTAAACGCCCCGCATCTCTAATGCAGGTAAAGTAAATTATTGCTACAACAACTACGATTTTGTCAAAGTATTTGAATACGTAGAACATATTTCAAAAATCAAATGATGACATCGTATTCCCACGCACATTGTAATCTTTCCAAGTAAATAATCGTCAGTATCACAAATTGAGGATGAATAGAGAGACAAAAAAAAACTCGGTTGTACTCCATATTTTGGTTAATAATATTTACCACCAAAGTACTTTCCTCCGTGGAAAGCAACAAAGGCACTCAATTAAGGCTCATGTGACTTGCGCTAAATTATCATTATTGTTATTACTGTTATTTTGAAAAAGGAATGAACTCCTATTCACTTGCAAATCGTGGAGAGAAACAAAAGTCAATAAAATATCAGTAACATGTTACACAGGGAGACAGTGAGACAGCAAAAGAGAGGGAGAGGGGGGAGAGAAAAAACAACAAAAAACAGACAAAAGGTTAGACAGATATATGTTCCTTTTAAAAAATTCTGCTGATTTAATTTACTCACGCCGCAAACAACGAAATTATTCACACCCACAATTAGAGGGATAATCCCGTTGACGTACATGGACTTTTCCTATGAGGTATTTATTCAACATTACTTCTTTTGTTCTCTCTCTCTGTCTCTCTCTCTTTCACCACAAGTCGATGAACGAAACTGAAAACTCCATTCATTGCAAATTCAAACAGTAATAATAATAGAATAATAATAAAAGTAATGACAATAATAACTACGGTGAATGAAAGGGAGGAGAAAGAAAACAACATATACACACACATACTTGCGTGTACATAAAATATGGATATGCCGGTAAAATCACACAGACTTTTTGGCAATAACGAGAGCGTCACTAAATAATGTTTCCACAATACAATATCTTTATTAGCGATCTGTTACAATAAACTGTACTACGAGCCATGATTCGTTTTTTTTTCAAATATATTCCTCCTCCATCCTTCCCTCTTTCACCAACTTCTGAAAGTCTTCACAAATAAATGCACGTACGGAGGCATGCCTTCTACCTGGTGAGATAAATAGTGCTAAAATATAGAGAAAAAATGCTAAACATATAACAACAGATATATTCCCCATTGAAATCTCCACCTCGCAAGAGCCAGAGGAGTAGGAGGAGGAGTGCAATAGCTGCCAATTTTATTATTGACATCCCTGCTAAAAGTTTTACAAAGAATACAATGGTAATTTATAGCATCACCAGAAAGTGAAAAAAAAACATATGAACCTATCCGGTTTCTCCACTGGCTAATAAAACAGATTCTGATGAAGGCAGATGACAGTTGAAACTTTTGACAATGTGTGTTGTGTGTGTAACAAAAAAAATTATACTTGTACACAAAAAAAACTATGTTGCTTTTGTTTAAAAATCTCTATGGTATATACACACACAAAATATCACATTATGCTCTTTTACACCTCAATGAAAGGGGATGATAAAATAAAATTAATTTTTTACGAGCCTCCTATTTGTATCCATAGGCGTACATATGTGGAGGAGTTGACGGTGATGTTGTTGTTGGCACCCATCTGCCACTCTAATAATCTGGAAACTCTACTTTAATCCCTCTGCCTCCCTCTCCCTCTCTCTCTCTCCCTCGCCGCAAGTACTTTTCATGATGGACTAATAAATTACTTTATCTGATCCTCCAACACTTTCCAATTCATTGGCTTCATAATCTTTTCCCTCGACTACTACTACACGCAATAATTACTTGATGAAAACATCAAAAGATCAGCCCAGTACATATGTATACATTATGTGAGGCACAGAGTCACCATAAATTTTCATTATCAGCTTTTTTCATAAAAAAGATAAATATATATATAAAATTAATAACTCAACAAATATGCATTCAGGTTGTAAAGAATCCTGAGAGAGATTTACATCCCTCAGGTACACTATACAAGTAGAACCTGTACTGTTTCCCACACCACATTGATTCGATCAGGTGTAAAAAATAACATGTCACTCATACCTTTAGCAGTAAGAAAAATTGAAATATAATAATAATAATGAAAATATAGCATGTTATTACACCTCTGCAACACACTGTTCGTCTCTGCATGTAATTGACTGAATATTACGATTTTTTCTTAACCTTAAAATTAAATAAAATGACTGATTAGATTCTCGTAAAACTTGCGTGATAGTGTAGTAAAATGGGGAAAAGTTGTTGACGACTGACCAAAATGATAAAAAAAAATACAAAGAAGGAAGAAGGATGAACAGAAACAAATATTTGCAGATAGCTCGCCTCAATTATTTTCAGTTATGTACCCTTCAATGATAGTATGGGAATGCCCACCCGCAATTTTCCCATTGACTGCATATGCATAATGCATTAATATTTTTTCACGTGCATGCAAAATTGTCCTTAAAGTCCGCTCAGAACAAACTGTGCAGGACATTTCTATTTAAATTTCCTTCTTAGTATTTCATTATTAATTCGCCATCACCGCATAAATGTGTGCTTATTCTGCTTATGTATGTAAAACCCTGCAAAAATCATTCACAAATGGTATCTCACATGAATGCAGTTACTTCGCACGTCAAGAAATGAAAATATTACAAGGTAAGAAAACCAACAGAAAATTCTTCCTCATTCTTTACCATTGTTTAATTACTGCCGTGTCATTACTAACCAAGTACATACTTTTTATCATCCCAACAACGAAATCATAATTTTATAGATTATTAGATTTTTTCTCCCTCATTAAAATTCAGTTGATAAAAGATAGCTGCTGCCTGGCCTAGGCAGCGAAATGTATTAAAAGGGAGGTAATTAATTCTTACTAGTCATGTCACTCTCTTTAGACACGGAATGAGTAATTGCAGAAAAAAAAAGTTTATGAAATTAATGGGGAAAAAAGTTTACACACGAGATCACAGAGGACAAAGACAACTATGGGTGGAATAAAGGAAGTCGTTGAACAGAAAACGTGCATTTTTTATGGCCATATGCAAACACATGAGACTGAGCA